>OVAX01000106.1:75537-132190 GCA_900406405.1 Lepidium africanum | reverse complement strand
TCCGGGTGAGATAGCCTACGAATCAGATTTCAAGTGATCAAGTCGAAATAAGCATGAAGAAAATTCAACCTAGCGAAACCTATGGTAGTATTCAAGCAATAATATCACAAACCCAGAAATCAAGCCTAGATGTACTCAATCTCCTCACAAAACCCTANATCAAGCCTAGATGTACTCAATCTCCTCACAAAACCCTAAAACGGACTACTCCCTATCCATGGGTGGATAGACAGCTTCAGAGACAAAAACAAAAGGCATAATGAAAGACAGAAATCAAAACTGAAGGTAAAATTCACTAACTAAAACGAAATTTAAATAAGAACAATGGTTTTCTTTCAAGATAGCAAAGAACAATAAAAGAGGAAGAGAGAGTATTCTCAGATCTAGCCAAAAGTAGCAAAAACTAGGTTACAATCGTTTTTCGCTTAAGGGGTATATATATAAGTCTTAAAACGTGGAAGCCCTAATCCGAGTCAACATCAGATTAAGTTGGTCAAGAATAGATGAAGTCGGTTGATGCTGCTTCACATGGTCACTGGTGAGTCGGGGGTCATGTCTCACCATTCAGCTTCAGTCAATCCTCATCTCGTCTCTATCGGTAACGAGTGTTACTGGCGAGTGCTTCCAAAACTGCAATTTCTGTCTTTAACATCTGCTTCACTCACTGGTGTTGGCTCAGAATGATAGGCGAGTTTAGGTTTCACTCGCCAGGGTACAGGCGAGTTGAAGTAGTACTTGCTTGTTTCCAGGCGAGTTTGGGTCTTCAGTCTTCAGGGTACTGGTTCTCTTCAGTTCAGGTTCAACCTTGCAGTCTTCATGCCAATTTCACTCCAGAATGCTCTTTTTTGCTCCAAAGTACCTAAGATGCTCCAAATGCAATGTGTATGCCAAAACGAATGCAATGCAAGCCTAAAGGACTCTAAAGTGATGCGAATGGATGCAAATAGATTCTAACCAAGTAGCTAAATGTGGTAAAATTCATGTATATCACTTAGCAAAATCGTTCCATTTCTCTTTCCATCGTCTCCTCAAGTTTAGCACGCCAGGCAACTTCCTTGTCATACTGCGCCATCGTTTGGCCAAGGTTGTGCTCTGCTGCTTGAAGTTTTTTCTTAAGCGCTGACTCTTTTTTAATCAATCCATCAGATTGGCATCAAGGTTGCGGACACGCTCCTGATTCATTGCCAGCTCCCTCTCTGCCACCTCGGCGCGCACCTTCATATCGGCAAAATCAGATGCCATTTGTGACAATTGATTTTGCTCGCCCAAAGCATGCTCGTAGTTGGCCGTGATGTGGTTGTAAATGCCACCCAACTGCAAACACACCCATTAAACTCTTGCAAAACATAAAAGTGGCACGAGTAAACTTAATCCACTTACTTGGGAATAAAGATAAGTGAACTTCTCATAATCCTCCTTGCACAGCAAGTGTGCGACACTCTGCAGTGGTAGCGACAGGACAACTATTTGAGTAAAAAGTTTGAGCGCAGGCTCCATCTTCGTATAAAAGGAATTAACCCCGACCAGAACATTTCTACGGCAAATCGGTGACTCAGAGTCACCTCGGTCCTTGCCTGCTTCGATGTTCGAACATCTGGAGCCTCTTCAGACTCTTTGCCTTTTCTTTTTCTAACCAGCTCGACCTGGTCACCTTTGGTCGCCTCACCGTCCGACCCGTCAGCGTGCTCGTCCCCGACAAGCTTTTCCTCAAGTGCAGCCAGAGCCTCGCGCTCGGCGGTAATGTCCTCATCACCAAGGACAGCTCCCTCGGTCAGATCCACGATGTCGGCAGCATCGTGGTGCTCAACCATCTCGGTTGTCGGGGCCTGTTCAGTTTTGCCCACGGAAACCTCTTGCCCAGATGTTGCGGTCTCTTCACCCTCGCGACTTGCAACCAACTCTCCTTCTACCACTGGCCAAAGCTTGACACTATACCTTTGCATAGTTAGGCGAAGTTTTACCATTCTCTCCTCGTCAGCTACACCATGGCAATAAACAGAGAAACAATTAAATAAAAAAAAGGCGTGTACCATGTATAATCAACGGCTTGTAAGTTTGTCAAAGATGGCCTTTGATCTCTTTCCAAGACAATGGCATAAGTGCTCTATTAAGTTTGAGGTCATGGTCAAAGGACTCCGAAGGAATATGATCGTAAGCAACTGCAAAAAAAAACAAAAAAAAAGTCGAGTTACTTACACTAAAAACAAACAAAGTACATTGCAAGGACCACTAACCATTGTCCTCGGCAGTACCATATTCAGGATTCCACATCCTACAGAAAAATGGGTGGCTAGGGTCGTATCGACTCTAGACTCAACTTCACAAAAAAAATAACGCTCCTTATACTTGTGAAGTTTCAAGGTGAAGTCGGTCACAAAACTGTAACCCAGCATCGCGCTAACAGAGAACATTCTATCTCTATCCTTATGGTGATTTATCTTTGTCAAATACTCGAAGAATCAGCACTTGACGTCGAAGCCTACCACACAACTTAGGAGCATAACGGCAACAACATTCCGAACACCCGAGTTATGCAGTTAGGAAATAGCAATACGGCACCGAGCACAATACGCGATGAGTAGCCGTGAAAGGGGAAACCATAATCCACAACATCTGAACGCTTCTTCATGCACAAAGATAAAATCCTTCGGAGGAGTCCATGGCCTTTCATGTGGCTTTGGCGCCACCATAATTAACAAACCTGGGAAGCCGTATTCCCTTCGCAGCCTCTCGAGAGACGCGTTAGTACACGTAGACAACGGATGAGCCAGCCCAATTAGCCATGCACGAATATCTGCAACAAGGACATGTGGACGATGCACCGCCGACGAATAGCCAATTGAAACACCAGTAAGAGGGCGAGAATTCCCTTTCCCGCTAGTGGAACAGCGGCTTGCAAAACCAGACGCGGAAGCAGAAGATTTATGCCTAAGCGCGGATTCGGTGACTTGTTCGTGACCACTGACTCGTGATCCATAATGCGTGACTACTGGAACCCTCGTCCCGGGCCACCGATAAAGCTACCGGTGACTCAATTTCCGTGGATGCTTCCGCGGCATCCTCACAAACGGAAGAAGAACGAGGGCCCGACTCGCAATTCATGGCTACTAAATCCGGAATTCGCGAACAAAACCTACAAACTATCTAAAACCTAACCGACGCGTAAACAAAGAACGAGTGACGAAAACGAAGAAAAACAGAATCACAAAATCGAACGAGAGAAAATGGAGTAGTAGAGAGAAGAAGCGGTACCTGTAGAAGATTCTGACGCATTTTAAGGAAAAAAGAGAATAAAAGAAATTTAAGGCCACGAAAAAAAGAATCAAACCAGCGCAAGTTAAAACGACACCGATCATGTCACACGTCTCCCAAATCAATACATGCGCCACGAAGTCACGATTGAATCTACGCGCCAATTGTTTAGAAACACGTGTAAGTAGTTACGGGCCTGTGCAAAAACGTAGTGTTTCCAATAAGCCAGTTATTATCCATGGGTGCGCATTAAACATCATTATTTACCGTGAGGACGGCCATTCAAATTATGCCACGTGTAAAGGAAGTTGAAGCCATAACGGTAAAACGAGACATGCCGTTTCGTGCTCCTCTATACGCAAGGACGACGAACTGGGAAGCTACTGTTGGAGGTGGGCCTCATTTCGGACTCGACCCATATGGCTTCGAGAGGACCATTAAGCACTTGACAGAATAAAGCACTCGTGCCAACCTTTAAATGACCTCGGCATGTGCCATAACGTCAAGACAGTCAGTCTAAAGGCACAAGTCCTCGTACACGTCCTCGGCCAATTAATGTGCATTCAAATGCGCTGATGTAAGTTTACCTAATCATTACCTAGGCATAGCCACACCGAGGTAATGATTCCCTACTCTCGGGCCCACAGGCTACGATCACAGGTCAGCGTGGGCACCTCGGCAAAAAGAAATACCAATCGAAAGCTCCTTGTCTATTAAAGGAGACACTTGGGATGCCGAGCAGGGGTCGAGTCAAAATTTTTTCTCTAAGAACTTTAGACTTCGAACATCTTATCACTCTTAACGAGAATCCAAACACATTCTTATAATTTTATTTACGTTCTAAGTTAATAAAACAAATCCTACCACAAACAATAATTTTTTTTCAAGTAATTTAGTATCGCTTCTACTATAATTTCTACTCGAATTCAACTTCAGAAAATGGTAATTACCTCACATAATATTATTATAGGGTTAAGGAGTATGGCTATATATATATGTTACACTTTGCCAACCCAACTATTCACAATAAAATCCAATCTCTTATTTTAATATTTTGGCTGTATATGGTTGAGTTTTTTTTCTATATATGAATGTCATCTTCATTAAAATTATGACCAATAAGAAACTTTTGGGCTCGTTTCGATTTACTTAATTTGAAACAGTAAAGACTGAGATGTGTTTGATATAACATCTTTTGTAAGCATGTATTAACAAATTATAAGTAAAAACAAATTTTAGCTACTTAAAACTTAATTTTTATTATGGATGACATATGGACTAGTAATAGTGTTATTTTTACAAATTCTCTAGATACCAATAATAGAATTTCCTCTTTGAAATCAGTAAATGGAGCCGAGCTGTTCTCAGTCTGGTAATTAGGATGATCCAGCTAATGATTTGGCACCAGGGTTCGATTCCTATAAGCTGCATTATAGTAGCTTAAAAAAGGATTTTAGGGATGATGTTTAGGCTATGGATCGAGTCTTGTCAATCTAATATTGACCAAAAAAAATCAGTAAGTGGAAAAAAAAATTATTTAGATTAGTTGACAGGAAAAACTTAATTTTTACTGAGATTATATATAGATATTGTTTATGATCAATTCTTAGATTTTAATTTTTTTCTTAATTAAATTTTTACAAAATTTCGTTTCAATGATTTTTGGACTATTTATATAAAATATTTGTATAAAATAAATGAGTTGTGTTTTTTTGGGGGGAGGGGTTACGAGGAAGATGGATTTTTATAAAAAATAGTGAAAAACTGCTCTTGGCAAAAAAAAAAAGAATTACAGAATATATATATATATATATATATATATATATATATTCNAAAAACTGCTCTTGGAAAAAAAAAAAAGAATTACAGAATATATATATATATATATATATATATATATATATTCTGTGACCCCGAACTTAAAAATAAATAAAACCAATTTCTTTTAAAATCAGAGTTGCACTCACGTTAGAAAAGAAAAAGAAATGTATTTTCTTTGGCTGAAAAAAGGTAGAAAAATAAAAGGACGGTGAAGAAAGGACCACGTACACCCAAACAAACCTCGTACACTATTATTGCCGACAACAGATTCGCACCATTAATGGAAACACTGCTTTTGTACTTTCGCTAAATTATTATAAAGCAAATTACTTATTTTGTCCATTTTTTTGTATTCATTCATGTTTGATGCTGTGTACTAGAAGCCCTCCATAAAACTTAATTATATTCTATTTCTCAAAAAAGTTATTAATACGCTTTTTAAATATATAATTGCGTAAGGGCCCCTCGTCTCTTCTTTATATAAAATGATTTCATATTTGTTTGATATATGTTAAATATATACTATACTTTATTAAAAAATTATTTATTTTTTATGCAGAATTTTACGAAATTACTTAAAATCAAATGGTAACACCTGAATTATGTTGAATATGGAATCTGATAGAATTTTTTTATTTGTAGTAAATAAATAATTTATAATTTGCTTAAATGAATAACTAGACAATATTTTTAAAAATATCTAAGATAACTAACTAATATTTTCTTTAAAAATAATTAATTAATAAGATTTGATAAAAAAAATTAAATCATACTTGACTAATATATAATTGTTTGGCCGAAATATATAGTTTTGGCAGATCATTTATATATATAATATGTTTACTTTTTGGAAAAAATTATAATATTCTTATAACATAACTATAAATCTTGGATTATATGCCAAATTTCCAAAAATCTATTGTATATCTGAAATATCTAAAATACAATTATATATCTAACAATTATCATTTATATCTGAAAATCTTTTTTTATTAATTAAATATGCTACTAAATATTATTTAGAGAACGATAGTATTCTCTAATATTGTATGCATAATAAAGTAAACGGAAATAATTAATCGTTGGAATTGTCTATATGCTTTCTTAATAAAATTAAACATTGGAAAATTAAGAAATAAACAAAGAGGAAATAATTGTAAAATAAGAACAATCCATCCATGTGTCAAAAAGTAGAATAACAAATATTAATAAAGAAATAAAAAAATAGTGGAATGTGTGAAATTATAGTAAACATAACAGGTAACGGAGGAATGGAAATTGTTGTGGAATTGAGAAATTTTCCAATTAGAACCTAAGTGAATGTTAAGATACATAATCTACAAAAGACTAATTTCTGGATAACCCTCTAATTGCAAAGTCTTGACTGACTTTTTCTAATTTTGTTGTTGTTTAAACTTATTTTGTTGTTACTAAATAAAATCAACAATGATCCCTTATTCGAAAATATTTCCAAAAATGCTTTTGTGATTTTTTTTCGGAAAAAAATGCTTTTGTGATAATAGATCCTATACTCATTAAAAAGGAAAATATGTATTATCATCAACAACATTGTTTAACAAACATCACAATAGTGTACTTTCTAGTAATCTAGTTCATATTAACTAAAGTTATATATATATATATATATATGAATTTCTCATATGTTGCAAAACGAATTTTATATATTAAAGTTTATATATTAAACATAATATATATATATATATAATGGATTATTCATACATAATCTAGCAATTCACCAACCCTATATGGAGGTGAAGAAGTAGTCATTGTCGATGGCACTAGCATGCATATTTCTCACACGGGTTCTAGTTTCCTTTATAATCCTACTCGCTCACTTGCATTGAATAATGTTTTTTATGTTCTCAACTAGCATAAGAGTCTCATATCAGTTTACAGATTATGTAATGCTAATCAACTTTGGTGGAATTCTTTCCTGCCTCTTTTGAGGTGAAGGATCTCCGAACGGGGGCCCGGTTACTCTAAGGTAGAGATGAAAATAAGCTATATAGTGGCTGCTTACATCCTCTCCATCCTCTTCGTTTTTGCATCTCCAATAGCCAAAACCACTCAATCTTCATAGCATTTCAGACTTGGCCATCCTTCATTATATGTTTTAAATTCCATTGTCTCTCATAGTCTTAAGCATATTACCTGGACTCGAACCGAAAAAACAGGTATGAGTTTGGGTCTAATTCTATGTAATTACCCTATTGGGTCTCATTGCTATTACCCATTGGGTTTTGGTTCAGGTCGGGTAATACCCGAAACCCATGGGTACCCTAGACCCGAAAATAATGTAAATTTTCATATGCTTTTTATGCCTCATGAGTCACATGCATTTTTCTCCTCTTTACTTTCGACAAAATCGTAAAACCTAATTTCAACCACCAAAGTTGGATAATAATATATTACAACCATTTTTACTTTTTTGATTATTTACTAGAAGTTAATTTCTGATTTTGAAATGATAATTTTTTATGTCCATGTTTTGAAATGATCATCGATTTGAATTGACCATTAATTAATGATATGGTCCACCGCATCGATGTGTTTTCATAACTCTGAACAGATTTATAGTTTGTGTTTATATTTATTCGTTATTGTGAACAGATTTATTCACTTTGGTTGAACATATTTCTTAATCGATTTCTTTAAAAAAATTTTCTCCAACGCACCACTTCTCATTTTATTATAATAGAAAAATTATAATAATCATAACCATGTTTTGAAAGCTTTATTATAGGTTTAAATTTCCGTATAAATGTTAAAACAAATTTACATGTAAAATAAATTTTTTGACTTATAGATTTTCGGGTAATTAACAGGGTTTGGATCTAGTTTCTAATAATTTTGTCAATTCGGGTCCATTTCCAGGTTTTGGGTCCAAATACCTGAAACTCGAAAAATAACCCGAAAAATCGGTTCCTTATATCTAGATCCGAACCAAACCGAACCCAAAACTACCCAAACCGAACCGACCCAAAATATACTTCGATTTCAATATGGGTCCAATTACCTTAGACCCGAAAACCCAAACCCGAATATACCCGAACCAAACCCGAAACAAAACGCGAAATGCCCAGGCCTGGTCTCTTAGTTTAAACTTTATGTTTCTGCTTGAGATAAAACACTTGCTTGTCAATATTGGCTTCAAAATAAATCTCGTAAACTACCTTTTTTTAATAAACCATTCTTTCAAATCGTCCCTTACAATACATTTATACATATGTCTGGACTTCTCCCATTCTCTCCCAAGACAATTACAAATACTATCTCATTTTGGTTGATCACTTTACCCAACACACCTGGTTCTGTCCCCTACAAAAGAAATCTCAAGTTTTAGAAACTTTCATTGTGTTTAAAAGCACTAGTGGAAAATAGATTTTAAGCTAAAATTGGAATACTCTATTCTAATAATGGTGGAAAGTTTATAGCTCTCAGACAGTTTCTAGCCGCACATGGGATCTCTCATTTGACATTGCCACCTCACACTCCAGAACATAATGGGATATCAGAAAGGAAGCACATACATATAGTGGAAACGAGACTTACATTACTCAATCAAGCGTCAATACCATTGTAGTTTTGGCCTTATGCATTTGTTACCTCTGTCTATCTTATCAACTGAATGATCACGCTAGTACTTAGTGGTACATCACCATATGCCAAGCTATTTAATTAGGATCCCAATTATCAGAAGCTGAAGGTGTTTGGCAGTCAATGTTTCTCGTGGCTTCGACCTTATACGAAGCACAAATTGGATACACGTTCGCTACCTGATGTATTTCTAGGCTACTATTTGCAACAGAGTGCCTACATATGTCTTCACCGTGAGTCTCAAAGGATATACATCTCTCGCCATGTCACTTTCATGGAATTTGTGTTCCTATTTGTGAAAAACAAACACACACCATCAGTTATCACTGAAAACGACTCAACCCAAACAATGTCTTCCAATTCCACCACCTTCATCTTGGTTGCCGCTCAACAACTCATCTCACCACCGTCGTTGTTGTTGTCGGGTCCCTTGCTCTCTGATTCTCTCCAATTGCCATCATCTTTGTTTCAAATTTCATGTCTTATTCAGAAAATCACAATTTGGGCCAAAATTTATCTCAGGCCCAACAAGTACTCTCTCCTTGTTCATCTAAGTTAGATCTGAGATAGGCACAACTGCTGCTAATGAGCCAAATGTTGAGCCATCTCCAACGAGTATCACAACGACGACAGATCATGTAGTTTCCGCATCTGAATCTGCTTCTTCCTCATCGTATCCTCCTTCAACGAAACTTTAAATCAGGTTATTTTTGATTTTCAACCCTCTCCTCCTCATTTTAAACAGCATCCAATGCGCACATGATCAAAGAATCAGATCACGAAGCCAATACAGAAGTTGAATTTATCTGTAGTCACCAAACTTGTAGTACCAGCGAAACAAAAAAAAAGTGGCTCAAGCATTGCTGGATCCAAACTGGAGAGGAGCTATGGGCAATGAGATAAATGAAGTAATCATATGTTTGACATGATTCTACCGACAACTGAGTAGAATATTATTCAAACAAAATGGATTTTTACTCTCACGTATATACCCGATGGCACAATTTATCGTTATAAAGCATGGCTTGTAGCGAGGGTTTTTATCAAGAATATGGGAAGGACTACTCCGAATCATTCAGTCATGTTGTGAAGTTGACAATAATCCGACCAGTTTTTGAAGTGGTTGTTGAGAAAAAATGGCAAATAAAGCAATTGGACATCAACAATGCTTTCTTACAAGGTACATTGAGTGATGAGGTTTATGTTTCACAACCTCCTATGTTTGTTGACAAGGATCGATCAGATTATGTGTGTAGATTTAAAAAGGCACTCTATGGCTTGAAATAAGCTCCTAGAGCTTGGTATGAGGAATTGAGAACACATTTGGTGGATATTGGCTTTGTAAACAGTGTGGCTGACATGTCTGTGTTTGGTACAATAAAGGTGCTAATATTGCTTACATATTAGTCTATGTGGATGACATAATTGTCACAGGGAGTTCTTCATTTCTTGTAAATTCGTTGATCCAAACTCTGGCAACTTGATTTTCTCTCAAGGAAATGGGTGATCTTCACTATTTTCTAGGTATAGAGGTTACAAGAATATCACATGGACTTCATTTGATGCAAAGGAAGTACATCATTGAACTTCTAAGGAAGATCAATATGCTTGATGCTAAGCCGGTCTTAACTCTGATGGTTACCACGCCAATAACTGTCTCTTAACTCTGGTTCATGCCTTAATGATGGTCGTGAGTACAAGACCATTATCGGTAGTCTCCAGTTTTTATCTCTAACGAGGCTAGACCTTGCATACTTGGTTAATACGCTGTCCCAATACATGCATTTTCCAAATGAATTGTATTGGCAAGTAGTCAAACGGATCTTACGTTACCTTGCAGGGACAATCACTCATGGCATTCTCATTCATACAATGTCACAGCCGACATTGCATCTATGTTTGGCCTTCATATTAACCTATTTAAATCTTCTATTTATTCTTGTGGCAAAGAGATTTCTGGACCTGCTACTTTTATTCAATCTTCAGGTATTACTCTTGACATTATTCCCATTCGTTACCTTGGTCTCCCTCTCACTACCAAATCCATGTATGCTTCAGATTATGAACCTTTGATAGATAAGATTCAATCTAAAATAATGGTTTAGTCTGTGAAATCTCTCTCATATGCTGGCCGAGTTCAGCTCATCAAATCAGTCATTCATAGTATCATCAATTTCTTGTGTTCTGTTTTCTAGCTCCCTAATAAGTGGGTAAAGAAGATTGAGAGTCCATGTTTTGAGAGACCATGTTATGTCTGCTGCATCTAGCGCGGTTTGTAAGATTGGGGAACAATTTGCTAAGATGATAGGTTATTTTGTTGTTGGAAGCGCCATACGTAAAGAGAAGGTACTATAAGGATCTCCTCAAAAACAAATTTAGATTTGATAAGGCATTCAACTACAAGGATCTTATTGCTTCTCTAAAGAGGTATCAAGAGATCAACTAATTTTTGGTATATCAAATAAACCCATTAAAATATTAAACGTACTAAATAAAATAAAAGCGTTCCCACATATAAAATTAGTACTATTTTTCAGAATTATTGTTTTATATCATCTCATTTTAATAACTAAAATTAATTTTACAATAGGATATGATATAAAATATCAATATTTTAAAATTAAATATTATCCCGTGCTTTTGCACGGATACAAAACTAGTTGAACTAAAGAATCTGCTAAAAGATGAAAAAGCTGAGCAGTGAAGCTAAAGTTCGTACTTCATCAATGAACGAGATATAATGGTATAAAAGTTTGTTTCGTTTTGATACAATATTAAAAGAGAAACTAAATAAAAGTAGAGAAATTATTAAAATGGGCATTTTGACATTAAGCATTTTCAAAGAGGTACTTGCCACATAATTAGTTAAAATAGTTAATAATTTGGACAATTTTGCTCTCACTCTTGTTAATTCTTCCATTTTAAGTATTTTCTTTTTCTTTCTCCAGTTTTTTATTCTATACAAGTGATTAACCGCCCTTCAGGTGGATTTGGTCATTCATGGTTGTACCACTTGAGTCACGTTATAACATTTGTTTTTTGGTGTATTATATATAATGTAGGTTTTGTCTTCTTTCATTGGTTGATTATTTTTTAATTTCATTAACATATGTATTTTTTTTGTGTTTTTTTAATGTATGAAGTAAATTAATAATTTATGATTTTAATTGAAATCTAAATTTATTTTGTATTTGTGGTTTTAAGTTTAAGATAATAATTTAAATGAGTTGATAAATGTCACTCTAAGATTCTTTATATGTAGATATCTTTGCATTATGCAAGTGGTCTTTAGTCCAGTGACCGGCGGTAAGTCTATTAAATGGCAGGCATATATGCACATCCAGGGATCGATTCCTACCGTCTACATTATATAGGAACTTGGCTATTGGACCAGCCAGTTGTGGTCCATTGTTGACAAAAAAATAAGAGATATCTTTGCATTATTATATAAGATTTTAACATTTAATGGAGCATAAGATATGACCAAGTTGACATCATGACCCATTTTTGTTGAATTTTACATAGTTTGGTATACCCTATTTTGGTGATTAGGAAACCCAAAGATTTAATTTTACAGAAATTTGGAGAGATATACAAAAAATACACTGAAATTTGTAATCTACCACTTTTATTTATTTAATTGAATTATTTATGGGCTCACCTACACTAATTACCAGATTCTCCTTCTCTTTCCCTTCTCTCACATCTCACGATTTTCTCCTCTTCCTATCTTCTTCTTCTCTAAACTTTTTCCATCAAAATAACTTCTCCTCTAATCTACCTGAATTGACAAATAAATCTGTCTACAAAAATTAAAATCTCAACTCTATTATTGATTTCGTTTACTTTTGTCCACTACTTAATGAAGCTTCTGAATGTTTCTTTTACTTTTGTCCACAAAATCAAAATCCTCACTTCGTGATGAGAGGCAAATCCGAGAAGAATTTGACAGAAAAGATGAAGAAGAAAAAGAAGAGTAAAGGGTTCTTATAACTATAAGATTATCTAGATTAGATTTCAAGTTTTTGACAAATTGATCTACCTACAAAAATCGAAATTCCCATTTTATTATTTATTTTTTTTAAATAGATCCGAAATTTTGATGCCTCTATCACTCTTGGATTCTCTTGATTCGATTTCATACTAATCAAAGATCATTTTATTTTGATGCTTCTAACTTTATGTAGAATCAGATTCAGATTGGTGTAGGAAATGGTGTGTAGATGTGTAGTGGCTAATGTTTATGTAGCGGAAATAATTAGCAGCTAAGATGATGTATCAGCTAAGATCCGGCTTTTATTAGTAGGTACATCATGTGTGTTGCAGTAAATTGAAAGCGCTAACAACTAAAAGCAGGTACAACACGTGTGTTGCGGTAAATTGAAAGCACTAACAACTAAAAGCAGGTTTAGCAATTAACAACGTTGGTATGAACTGTAGTAGTAGGCAAAAGGAGATGCAAGTTAAAAATGGAAATGAATTTAAAACAAGTTAGTTAGCAGGCAGCGATGCATATAGCGAATACAGTTACATGTAAGGTAAATTAGCAGCTAAGAGGTAAATATATTTAGCAGATACAACAAGTTTATGCGGTGAATTGAAAACGCTACCAATATAATGCAGTTTTAGCAGGCACAAATAAGTGTATGACAAGGTTACTATTGTAAACACACTTGTGGGGTCTTAACATCTACCTAATTAAAATAATGAAGATGGTAGATTGTTAATTAGTTAGTAATTTTTGTATATTGACTTAATTCACTCTTAATTTTATAGTTTAGTATGATTTTTATTTTGAAATTCTTGTTTATTCCTTATTATATATATATATATATATTTATTTATTTATTTGTCAACATTGGGGCACAACTGGCCGGCCCATTAGCCAAGTTCCTGTATAATGCAGGCGGCAAAACTCGAGCCCGGGACATGCAAGTGCACCTGCCTTTAGTGGATTTACCACCTGCCACTAGATTAAAGGCCACTTACCTTTATATTTTTGAAAAAAGAATTATACCCTAATTTGGGAATTAGGGAATCCAAGAGTATAGTATATATAATAAAGTTAATTAGGTTAATATACATAAAAAAATTGGAAACTCACAAACTACACATTGGGTTTTAAGAATTAAGAAAACACCAATGGGTTATAATGTTAATTTACCCTAATGTTCTCAACCCACAAATGTGTCAAATACTTTAATAGACAAGAACATTTAATTGGAGAGAGAGACAATGATGATAGGCAACTTCGTAGGTGAGAGATTATTAGAGATGTTTAGCCAAAATTGTAATCAAAATGAGGTGATTGGCATCTTAATTGTATCAGGTAATGAAGATGGTAACAATTAACCAATATAATGATGTAATGAAGCGGTTGTTGGAAACAAAAATCGCAATAGGAGATTGAACGATTAAAAGAAAGATGAAATTATGGGAAACTGTTCTGTAATAATTGAAAAAGGAGGAAAATTGTTGAGTAATGGCGCTAAAAGAGATGATAACATGTGGGTAGGGGTGATTGGATAAAGGAGTTACAACAAAGTAATTAGAGATAATATCTGGTACAGTAGATGATATCAGTTAAGTTATAGATGGATATTACATCAGACAAAGAAGTTTTGAAGTCATAAAGTCGTAGCACGATATAATACACAAAAAGAGACAAAACAAACATAGTTCTAATTAGTGAGAGACTTCGTTGGCAGTGGATAAGAGAGGATATCATTTTTGCAGTGGTAGTCAATGTCCAGAGGCTACTAAGGATAGTAACATACGATAATATAGATAGCGGATACCCAGTTACTTAGCGGATAACTGGGTAACCATAACCTTCTAGGAAAGTAGCATTCAGTTACATAGATAGCAGATAAACAGAAACAAAATAATTAGACACAGAAAAAGAATAATCATGCATAGTTCTTTAAAATAATATCAGAGTAGGTTATGGTTACTTAAGATAGTAACTGCTACCAATAGAGATGGCAGATAAAACGGAATGAAACTGAAAACAAGATGGATAGCCGGTACAAAGCATGAAGTGAACTACAACACATCAATGGAAGACTTAGCAGGTACATAGAACTTAGTTGTCTAACACACAGGAAAAGAGAGACTGAACGGACAACGTTCAAACATGCAATCGGAAACATAAGAAATAGCAACTACATAAAATGAAGAGACAAAATAGAGAGCAGTCATATTAATATAAACATATAACAGATTTGGTAGCAGCTATTTTTGATGATAATAGACACAAAGTTTGAAAGCTGGTATATAGAGACAACTCACTATACATGATTCGAGCAAAGATATAAGGTAAATATTCTAAATTCACGGAGAGACACTTTGATTGGAGCACTAGAAAAAGCAAGCCATTTTCTTGACAACATGTTGCTTGCTAAGAAGCCGTATGCCAAAGTTACCAGAGCAGGCTGGTTTACAGGACAAATGAAATATAGGGTTGAGTGGCAATTACTTTAACTCCTCCCGGTTTGACGGGGGTCATCTTGGAAGGAGCCATTCTGCAGAAGAAACCATAGAATATTAGTTTCAAACTTGAAAGCATAAACAGAAACAGAAGACATTGCAAACATCATGTTGGCAAATATTTGAAACTATTAACGGATACCTTGTTACTTAGTGGCTACTAAGGACGGAACAGAAATAATAATATAGATAGCAGATAAACAGAAATAGAAACATAATAATTAGACACTAAACAAAATAATCACGCACAGTTTTGTTAAAATATATTATAGTAGATTGTGGTTACTTAAGATAGTTACTGCTACTAATAGAGGTGGATGATAGAACGGAATGAAACAAACAACAAGACAAATAGCATGTATAAAGCATGAGGTGAACTATAACACATCAACTAGAGACTTAACGGGTACATAGAACTTAGTTTTCTAACACACAAAATAAAAGAGAAAGAATGGGCAACGTTCAAATATGCAATCGGAAACATAAGAATTAGGGAACAATCATATTAATATAAACATATAACATATTTGGTAACAGTTAACAGACACAAAGTTTGATAACATGCTACTATGTTTTAGAGGTTACAGCATTGTTTACAGGTACTAACCTAACTAAATAACAAAAATCTAGAACCATAATCATTTTAGAAACAGTATGTTCAATTGCCCTTTTTACAATTGGATTTTTTCAAAATTTAAATATCTATTTAATGAAAATTTCTGAACTGCACAGTAATTGAGATTATTTGACCCCATATTGACATGATGCTTAGTTCATCTATAACACAACATGTGTAGGGGTAATTCAAACATACTTTGCTTACAAAAACCTAGGAAATATCGATGTGGGCAGACACCTAATTAACGATTGAAATTTGTGTATTGATCCAAATAACTCTATGTAATATGTGTTATTTCAAAAAGTTGAACAATAAAACTTATAATATACGAAAGTAAAACAAATGGTATATACGTAACTAAGAACATAAGTTCATAAACATAGACAATAAATGCTTGTGTTTGACTGCAGCTATATATTACTATCAACTATATCAAATGTATATATATGTAGAACATATAATATATATATATATATATATTGAAAATATAGTAAAAACAAAAGAAATTACCAATAATAACTTTTTATCCATATTTCTTTTTAAAAATGCCTTTTCAATCATACTAGTTTTAAAAATACCTATCAATTTTTCAAAATTCCAATTTTGCTCTAAAAGCCAGGTTTTATTTTTATTTTTACAAAATGTTTTCGTTTTTCCACCAAAATTTTTCCAGCAAAAAAATTTTACTGTCAGCTTTCCATCTCAACATTTTCCCGCAAGATTTTTCATCCCAAAATTTTATAAAATTGAATAAGAAACCTTATTAAATAGTAGATTATTCATATTTATAAATTATTTTATTAAACTTACTAAGTAGACTATTTATTAGGATTTATATTTATTTTATTAAACCTTATAAATTTATTTTAAATTTTATGATTTACAATCATACTCTTAGTTTTAGGCATCAAGTAGTCTATTAGAGATAGTATTTGGCTTGATTTAATTATTTTAATTATTTTTTAAGTTATTAAGATTTATAAATTATCTTATTAAATTTTATAAATATATAAATTATTAAGATTTATAACTTATCTTATTAAACTCTATAAATAACCTAATTTAAAATTTAAGAGTTATTGATAACTCTTTTGGGTTTAGTAATCATTCCTTTGGATTTGGAAATCCAATAAGGGTTTAGTTTTTTCCATTCAAAAGTTAATATAGTTATTTTCTTTGGATTTGGACATCCAATAAATCTCCAAAGGGTATAGTATTTAGCTTGTTTTATTAATTAGATTTATTTTTTTTTTATTAAAATAATTTATTATTAAAGAGTTTTTTTCCGTATTTATTATTAAAGAGTTTAAGTTTAAAATGGAATTGATTTTCAGATTTTATTTGGGGATTTTCCTTTAATTATATAAAAACGCAGTCTCTCCGATCCGGTTACATAATTCAGGCCCAGGTGTTCAACACTTATTATTTGTTGACGACAGTCTCTTCACATGCCGAACAACTTCAGTCGAATGTCAATCCTTAGTCCAAGCTCTTCAGATTTATACAGGTGCTTCAAGACAACGAATTAATTTTCAAAAATTAAGTATCTCTTTCAGTAATAAAGTTGCTACATCAACCCAATCAGATATTAAGGAATTTTTTGACATATCGGCTGACCACGAACCAGGGAAGTATTTGGGTCTACCTCATTGATTCAATGGATCAAAAAAGAATCTTTTTGATTTCATTACTTAAGCATTCTTCCACTTGGTACAACAAGTATCTATCGATGGGTGGAAAGGAAACCCTGCTTAAGGCAGTTGCTATGGCTCTTCCGGTATACTCCATGTCTTACTTCCGTCTTCCTAAATCTCTATATCGGAAAATTACCAGTGCAATGTCGGCATTATGGTGGAACTCTTTTGATAAAAAGAAGAAAATACCATGGGTCGCTTGGTCAACTCTTTGCAAAACCAAATTAGTGGGCGGTCTAGGCTTCCGGTATTTAGAATCTTTTAATCAAGCTTTACTTGCCAAATAGGCGTGGAAACTTACAGCTCAACCGCACTCATTGCTTACACGGTTCTACAAATCTTGGTACTTCCGAAAAGATGATTTCTTGTCCTATTGGATCTCGTCCTTCTTACGCCAGGAGAAGTATTCTATTTGGTCGTCAATTACTTCAGCAAGGACTCATACGTACTATTGGTAATGGTAATTCCACGTATGTATGGTCTGATAAATGGATTTTTGATAAAATTCTCCGCCCTCCAGTGAGTAAGGAATCATTATATGATGTATGTCTTAAAGTTTCTGCACTCATGGCACACGACCGTTGGAATAAGGTGAAGCTTAATGCTTTATTTTATCCACCAGATTTTAAGTGTATTTTGGACCTCCATCCCGCTTGTCACAAACATGACTTCTGGAGTTGGGCATATACTGAATTGGGATCAGATACGGTGGTTGACATCGCGTGTTTCAACGTCTGCATCAACAAAGGAGCCGTCACTACTCACCTCTTTAAAGGCTCGAGTTTGGCTTCTTCATGCTCCTTCAAAACTTAAGCTATTTTTGTGGCGTGCCCTTTCCGGAGCCTTGGCGGTTTGTACATCTCTTCGTATGAGGCGTATCGTGGATAATGATACATGTACTCTATGCAATGCGCATCCAGAGACAGTTAACCATATGTTATTCTCCTGTGACATAGCTCGTCAAATTTTGGCTTTAGCTCAAGTACCCCATCCGCCAGATAATTTTTCCCCTTCGTCCATTCAGGATAATTTTCTCTTCTTGTTTCAATTTCTTCAAGATACACTAGTGCCATTTGACATACGCCTCTCCCTTCCGTGGGTTCTCTGGACTATCTGGAAATCTCGAAATAAGATTTCATTTAGGGGTAAGAGTGATCATTTACCACACCTCGTTTCTGAAGCTAGAAATGAAACAATAGCCTGGTTATCACTTCAGGAGAGTAATTCCTCAGGAAGTAACATTTCTTGTAATAAGTCTATCTCATCTGTCTGGAAGCCTCCTCCCTTAGGGTACTTATGTTGTAATTTCAATGTCTCCTGGAGTAAAACACATTCACAATATGGGGGTGCTTTGTTATTACAGAATCACATGGGACATGTCCTTTTCCATTCACGAAATAGCTTCCCACCGGTGCGTACTCGGATTGAGGCAAACTTTAAATTTTTACTCCACGTGCTTAATGATTTGGCTCACTTTCACATTTTCATCGGTGGAAATAGCGGTGAATAATAACAAGCTTTACAACGCATTATCTTATCCTTCGAATTGGCCAGCTTTCAGAGGAACGATCTCATCTATACAACAAGTTATCACATCCATATATTCTTCATCATTTTACCACTGTCATTTCTCTGCAAACAAGGTAGCCGCCGCGATTGCTCGTAGTGTGACACGAGAGAATAGATTGTCCGGTTATTTAGCTCGTGGCTCTCCTTTATGGATCGAGTCTTTGCTCACCTAGGATCTCCCCTGAACAAGTTCTCCCTTGAGAATTGCCAATCACAGTCCTCTTCTCCAATGTACACATCTACGACCTCAACATCTCACTATTCAATGGACATTGACAACGACGGTCTATCACCTGTTAAAGAGATTGGAGAAAGTTCTCACAGTAGATCAGTCTTTCCGAATGGTGAAATTTTCCCTTCACCCAAGAAACGTTGGAGGAGACACTGAATATTCCCAAAAGCCATATCAGTTTTTGGAGCGAAGGTGTGTCTCTATACCAATACACCATCAGTCACGTACTAGCTATCAACTTTTGTTAAGACTCAAGTTAGGTTTCTTTATGTAGTGGTACTTGAGTTTGATGTTAATAGTTTTACTCAGGTTTCAACAGTTTTGTAGCATGTACTATATCTGCTTGTAACTTCATTAATAAAAATACATACTTTTGACGCCAAAAAAAAAAAAAAAGCCGTTTACTTCATCCGTCAGTCAAATTGTAATGAAAGAATATACCCCTTTAAATATATATTTGTCGTATTGTAATGAAATAAATAAATCAAGCAAGTAGGGTTTTAAAAATTTTCTACCAGTCACATCAAAATTAAGTACGTGGCATAATACTATTAGGTAGACAAGATTTTTCACATTATCAGCACTATTAAAAATATATATAATATATTTGTCTAAATTAAGAAAAAGACTTTGGTTACCTACCGGCTCTAGCAGGTAGCGAGGAGACCCATTATTGAGAGTAACCAAAATTGGAATAATTTTACGTTTCCCAATTTTATATATTTTATATTTTATGTATCTTTTAAGGTTGAAAGACTTTGGTTACCACTTACCATGTTGGGAAAGGCCACTAAAGTATTTTTATTGTGACTATGATAGCAATCCAATTTATTTCGTATCTTTTTCTCTTTTCATGTCGACCAATTGTCATTATAGTGGAAATGATCAAACATTACAATATTCTTTCTCAAAAGAGAGAATAAAGAAAGAATTGGTCAAATAACTATATTTAATAATATAATTTAAGAATAATTAGGATGTTGATTTTTCAACAAATAATCTTTTGATCGATAAGGTTTAATCAATAATCTAAATTTTTTTACTGGAATTGAGTAATGTTTGAACTCACTACTTGATGCTTAGTTAAATCAAAAGGATTCAACTTGACCACTTGTTTCTTAACAATCATAATATTGATTAAACTAAGAAACTAACATAAAATCTTAATATTTTATTCTTTTAATCTTACTAATCCATATAATTAATTGTGCTTAAAATTTTAAAAAAAATATGAAAGACTTATTTGAATGAAAGAGATTTGAAAAAGTTTTTTCTCTACAATATTGTTATATTATACAATATATAACTACTACATAGTATAAAACATATACTACAGAATAATAAAGATTTTTCATCTATAAAGTATAGAAGGTTGAGAAAACAGAGAAGAAAAAAGAGAATAAGAACGAGAAAGACAAGAACGAGTACGTGGAATGTCATAAAGAGGAGGAAAACAATAATAAGAAGGGAGAAAATGAAGAGTAAGGGGAGAATTAGAAAGATAAGTAGAAGTTGGAAGAAGATAGAAAGAAGAAATATGAAGAATAGAAGACCAAATAAGTTATAGTTGATGAGATTCTTACAAAAAATATGTATAAATTGGTAGTTTTATAAGAAAATAAATATTCTATATCAAATAGACATTTTATTTATTAGCGTTCTATATAAAATTAGTTAATAAAATATTTATTTTTAATAAATAATTAGTTCATTTTACTAAAAATTTAAGTAAATGAGAGAATGTTATTTATGGTGCTAATTTAATATTTTAGTAATTTTTTTTTGTCAATAATTAGATCAACAAGACTCGATCTATAGATTAAAGCCTACCTCTAAAATCATTTTTAAGCTACCATAATGCAGCGGGTAGAAATCAAACCCTGGTGTCAAGTCATTAGGGTTGGGTATCGGATAGTTTGGGTAGTATCCAATGGTTCTGAATTAACCCGAAAAATTCGAAAAAATAAAAAAAATTCCAAAAATCCGAAAAATACTAAAAAATTCGATCCGCACCGACCCGAATCACTAAAAAAATCTTAAAAAATCCGAAAAATCTTAAAAAAATCTGAAAATATATAAAAAAAATCCGAAAGTACTAAAAAATCAGTTGACCCAATACCCAAACTATCTGACCCGAACTACCTGATCCGAATCACTACCCGAATTATAAAATAAAACACTTACCGATTGCTGATCCGATACCCAAACTATCCGACCTGAATAACACGAAATTCAGTTCGGGTCGGTTTTTTTCCCATGGCTAGTTAGGATGACTATAGCATCAAGAGTTCGAATTTTTGCCACTACAATTGGTTGTTGATCTAATTGTTGAAAAAATAAAATATAATAAAAGAGTGGTGAATGATACAATAAATGAAGATGATATTTAATTTGGATGATAACATAATTAAGTTAAAACATCCAACAATACGATTAGTTTAGCTAAATCAATCAACGTTGTTATAGATTAAAATTGAAAGTCAACAAAATGTAGAAGTTTTATTATCTAAACGAAAGTTGATGGTTGTTCCGACTATATTTGCTAGGTGAGTTCTTTTTTACATCTTCCATTATGTTTAATAAATTTCCCAAATTTAATAGTTTGAAAAGTTTGCTAAAAAGTAGGTGGTCTAGTCGGTTCTGATCTAGTTTGATACTAGGTGAAATTCGTCAGCTCCAATATAAGTAATTTGGCTATGGATCGGACCTTTGTCGATCCCATTAATAGAAAGAATGAGTAAGGTTGAAAATAAAAATAGTTTGATAAGTTTATTCGTAATGATCAATTATATACATATATAATATATACTAGTTGAAATTGGTACTCCGTTAAATGTTTTGAAAGAGAAAGTACGACATTGTACTAACTCAAATTGATATACATGAAAAAACAAAGAGAAGTATTATGTTCGTACCCTTTTTTAGACCTAGACATTTGGTACCTAAATAAACAGTTGGGATGAATTGAAAATAGTTAAAATAAAAATAAAAACAATGTTGGGATGTGAATGGGATTCACAATATGGAAATGTCAAAATCATGGGAGCCAACTAATTTGGGAGGATCTTTAGGGAAAACTTGTGATGTCTGTGTCTACATAGGATTTCCTATGTTATTGAAAAAAATCTACAGTTTAGATTTTTATTGGTAAACATGTATTTATTTATCTCACTAGTCAAAGATTTGATTTTGACTCCTGCCTCATTTTATGGACTGTAGCTTCATTTTTGTCTTGAAATATATATATATAATACGAATATGTTACTTAAAAACTCATTCCAAAAGTTACATAACAGGATATTATAAACTTGTACAGTCTAATTAATTTAAATTTGATGTTAACTATGTGTCATAGAATTTAAGTTGTAAATCAAATTTTATCGATTCAGTTAATAATAAAAAAATTGTTGAGTTATTCTCCGTTAGGTGGTTAGGATGATCCAGCTAATGACTTGACACCAGGGTTTGATTTCTACTCGTTGCATTATGGTAGCTTAAAAAATAAATTTTAGAGGTAGGCTTTAAACTATAGACCGAGTCTTGTCGATCCAATTATTGACAAAAAAAAACACTTACTAAAATATTAAATTAGCACCATAAATAACACTCTCTCATTTAATAAAATCATTAGTAAAAACAAATCATCAGTGAATTATTTAACGAAATTAGGAACACAATCTCAAAATTAATTCTAATGTTAACTACAAGTCTACTACCCGAAGGAAAAACATCATTCATTAGAACTAGAATATAATGGCAAGTGTTGGTGGTGGACCTAGGTCCCCGTCCCGGTAAGGATCCATTAACTTTTAGCCCGCGTCAATAAAGAGTAGACTATGTCCAGAATGCAAACTCAGTAATTAGGCCTGGTCAAAGCTCATCAGCCAAATATAATGTGGCACAATTGGCGCGCCAAAATGTCGTCCTTCAAAAGTAGTCTGCCGCCTGCAAAAAACGGAAAAAGTATTGACGTACTGTCGGCTCTACGACAAACCATCTCCGTACGTTCAGACCTCACACAATAGGCGTGGAAGGGAAAACCCCTAGCCCAGACTCCTCTATATAAGGCGAGAGACTCGAGACTGGGCGACATCTTCTCCCAACTCCTTAGCTTAGAACTTTATCCTAGGCTAAAAACAGTAACTTAAACACTTGTAAAACTATCGAGGACCATCTCGGCACTCTTGTAATCGCTCATTTTGCTACTTAATAAACAGAATCCTCTACCTTCTCTCTTAATTAATCTTTGTGCTATATCCGATACAAACAATTGGCGCTAGAAGGAGGGGGATAAGAGATTTCTCAATGGACAAGTAACAGAATGACCGACCTAACCCCACCGACGGAAGCCAAAAAAGTTTCACCCGGACCGTCGACGACCTCAATGGGTCCACCCACCTCGAAGGCGTCACCAGCGATGCTGAAAGCTATCTCGTGCGTCGAGGACCCACCTACAACCACACAAAAGAAAAGCGAGATAGTAGCCAACACCGCCACTGAACACTCATCCCAGCAGGACGCGGAGAAAACCATGAACATCGCAAGAGATCAGCGTATGACTGACTCACTCCTCGCCATGGTGAAGCGTATGGAGAACGCCACCGACCTATCTGAAGCGTTGACAGAAATACTGACCCACCTGCGCGCCGAGCTCGGCCAGCCTGTGAACCCATCTCTGCCTTGTCTACAGAGGCAACTGTTTAGCAAATTTCCCGAGTCACAACAAACTGGGAGCGGAGCAAACACGCTGACGCTGCACCCAACGGCTCAAATAGAAGATCCCAGGGACGCAGAAATACGCGCCCTGAGAGATGAGGTATGCGAGATGGTGGCTTTGATGCATCGGTCTCATTGCTCCACGCCAGAAATAGCACGCGTACTGTCAGAAGCACAGAACATACCTTTCACCAGACGACTGTCAAACACTCCATTCCATCCCGATATGAAGGTCAAATATCCACCTTCGACGGAAAGTCTAACCCCAGAAAATTTTAAAAAGCGTTCCACGTTGCCATGGGGCGGACAAGGTTCCTCCTAGAAGAAAAAGACGCGGGGTACTACCAGCTGTTCAAAGCTTGACCAATACTCCATCGACAACTTCCAGCAATTCGCCGAGGCCTTCCTCAAACATTACTCGGTGTTCATGCAAAGGAATACTTCGACGGCTGACCTCCAGGCCGTGGTGCAGGGACCAAGAGAGTCACTCCGCTCATTCCTGAGAAGATTCCGCCAGGTTGCCTCGCGCATAACAATCACGGACGACGCCGGGATAGACATGCTAAAAGAGGCCCTGTACTACGATTCCAAGCTCATAGCCGACTTCAGACTACGCAGGCCCCTTTCCCTGAAGAATGCCTTCCACCGAGGTGCCGTGTTCGCAAAAATCGAAGAGGACAGAGCGGCCAAACTGAAGAGATACAACAGCAGGTCCTCAGCAGCTCTATACTTAGTCAAAGAAACGACGCAAGAGGATTACCACGAGCCGCGTCAACATTATTACTGAGGATACAAGAATGATAAAGGGAAGCGCACCTCCACTTATACGGTCATCGAATATACCGAGGACATATCGAAACGCACCTGGGTTACTGCTAACAAATGGTATCAAGACACCTCTAGTGATGACAAGCACTCTTACTGTTCATACCACAAACGGACCGGCCACGCAACCTCGCAGTGCCACGCCCTAAGGGAGCTACTCTTGGCCAAGTTCGAAAAAGGATATGTAAAGGTGGCCGAACCCAAACAACGTCCGCACAACGAACAGACCAGACCCGTAATGCAAAAATCACAGGGATGAGACGAGGCCACTAGGACCGACGACGAGCCACAGCGGAAACACGTTGAGCGGTGCAAAGAACTTCTACCACCACCACCTCATACAACGATCATGATACTGGGAAGCTTGAACGAGGACAACGACTCTGTACGAGCGATTAAGAACCACAAGCGCGAAGCCGATTCGCCCAAGGTACGAGCCGAGCAGAGATGCAGCTCTGTGAGCATCGCTCACATTAGAAGTGCTGAAACCAAACGAAGTCATAAGTTTCACTGATGCCGACGCCGAAGGCATACAACAGCGTCACAACGACCCTGTCATGGTCGGGCTTTGCGTCGCAGACTGCAACATGACGAGAGTCCTCGTCGACACGGGTAGCACGGTAGACTTGATCTTTAAAGAAGCCCTGGATAAATTGTTAATGCCTAACACTGACATGGAATTCACGGAGACCGCTCGAACCCTTAACTGGATTCGATGGAAACTCGATGCTAATATACAGGACAATGAAACTGCCAATCTTCCTCCCTGGGATGACTCCATGGGTCAAATTCCTTATCGTCGACAGGCTGAACATCTACAACATTATCCTCGGCACTCCTTGGATTCACTCCATGAAGGCGGTGGTGTCGACATATCACTAATGCGTCAAATTCCCAACCAGACGAGGGATTTTCACTCTTAGCGGCATCCAACAAATGGCCAGGACATGCTTTATCACCAAGCACAAGTTACAAAAATTGGCCGGGCAGTCATGTATGATCACTAGCGAGGTCGACAGAAAAAAAACCAGTGGGCGCGGACCCCCGAAATCTTTTGCAAGACAAGCTAAGGAAGGAGACGACCGAACAGATCTGCCTCGACCCCTATGACCCAAAGCGTTGCGTCGACATCGGACAAGAACTCAGAGGGCCGCTCCGAGATGAGCTCATTTCCTTTCTTAAAGATCAATATCACAACATTCATGTGGAAGACCAGAGATATACCTGGGATCGACCCGGCCATAGCAAGCCACGAACTAAACATCGACCCCACCTTCAAATCAGTGAAGCAGAAAAGACGAAGGCTTGGACTTGAGCGCACACATGCCAACAACGACGAAGTTGCCCGTCTGACCAAGGCCGACTTAATAACGAGGTCAAATATCCTGAGTGGTTTGCCAACCCTGTCGTCAAAAAGAAGAATGGCAAATGGAGAGTGTGCATTGATTTTACCGACCTTAACAAAGCATACCCAAAAGACAGCAACCTGCTCTCGCACATTGACAGACTTGTCGTGGCCACATATGCTTTCTTTCATGGACGCATTCTCTGGGTATAATCAGATCAAGATTAGCGCGACCGACCAGGATAAGACTGCTTTCATAACCTACCGCGGCACATATTGCTAAAAAGTCATGCCTTTTGGGCTCAAAAACGTCGAGGCGATATACCAAAGGCTCATCAACAAAATGTTCATGGGTCAGCTCGGCCGGACAATGGGCCGTCAGCAAGAAGCTTCGCCTTGGCATCATCAGCCCGTTACTACTCCCGCACAACCGCGCGAATCAACCTAGCAGTGTCTATCTCAGAAATACGCCCCTCGTACCTCTCACTCATCAAGTTCAAGTTACAAAACACCTGCAAGGTAAACATCCCACTTAAGCAAGTAAAGCAACCAAAAAAATGTGCCCACGCCAATAAAAGAAGAATAATACCTAGGCTAACAAAGTGGAGGTCTCACAGAACAAAGCGCCCTCGACCATCTTCTCTGGCCTCGTAGCCCTGGATTGGAACCATTCATCAAATATCCCAGGCAACCACTCGTCGGCACGTCCAAACCCACAAGATGATTCCCACTGTACTTAAACTTAAACTCGTAATCTGAACCCGCCGATCTATCTCTGGCCCTCTAGTGCATCCACCACCAACCCTCTCAACCTCCTCGCCCATCGGCCGCTTCGAATTCCTCCTAGTGGCAGCGTCTGAATTGTTCTCGGTAACCTGAAGAGACGCTCGCGGAAGAGGCGACATGTCCACGCTCTCCTCGGTGTCCGTCCTCATGATCCTAACCTCCCGATCCACTACCACCATGTCACTGAGAAAAACTGGCTCTGTGTCATTTTCATCCAAAATCATTAACTCCCCTGCAAACTGCTCGGCGTAGTCAATTGTCCCCGTACGTTTCTCTATCTTCCTCCTCGACTCTGGCACAACACAATTCAATACTTAACACCTAAAAAAATGTGAGCGATAAGTAAATATACAACATACCAGCACTAACACGCTGTAAGTTATGCCTGACCCTCTCCGTATGCACATCCGGCCACCGAGAAGCACTAAGCCGCTTGATACGCCTGAAATTCTCAAAATAATTCTTCGGGGTGATCCCTAAGAGGTGGAGGATGACAAGCTACAAACAAAAACGAAAAGTAAGAACAATCAATAAAGAATCACAAAACGTGAACGCTAGGAATCCTACCGGGCGTCATGTTCCAACAAATGCAAGACCAACGCAAAAGCTGCAAAAACGAGGCATGGTCAATTCGCGCAAAAAAGGAACGATCCTGCCAACCATTGATCTTTGTGAGGAACCCATTCGCAACACTCTATCCTAACCGCGCACTTACATAGCAAGCACCATTGTTATTCTGGGGCTATTGGGAACTCTCCACGTACATCACACGTCATCATAGCCAAAGGCCTCGTCGCCGAAGACAAATCCAATCCGTCTACTCCACCCTCGGCCGAATGCACCGAAAAACTATCTGACAACGACGAGTCACTCTCTAAATAACTCTCCATGAAATAGACTCTCGACACCAGATATGCGTCATACTTCCTCACCAATAAACTGTCACGATTAGACCCCTCGGCCATACTTACTAAACAATCCCCAACATTATCTCTTCGGCCACTACGCTCGACATACTCTCTCTTCTCGGCAAATCTCCCTTAGTCAAATCTTGAACACCAAACGATTCTCCTTGGCACAAAACCCGCTTGACAAACTCTCCTTAGCTAAATCTACTAAATGCCTCTCAGCTCTCTCTCCCCGACATTATCCTGTCGGCAAGCCTCCCTTGGCTAAATTTGCGAAGAGACCCTCAGATAATTCTCCTCAACAAAGTCTCCCTCGGCTCGAACAAATACTCCTCGGTACTCTCTCGCTCAAACGGTTTTCCTTGGCGCAACCTCCTCGGCCCAAATCTCCGCAGCACAACGAGTTTCCCTTGACGATTTTCTATCCTCGGTGCAGCCTTTTTTGACCAAATCTCCGCGACATCCTCTCCTCGGTGAAACTCCTCCTTGGCCAAAGATTCTCCTCGGCAAGAATCCCTCTGAGCCGAATCCCTCAACAAAAACTCCTCCTCGGTCAAAGACTATCCTCGGCGATAACCCCTATTTCGGCCAAATCCTTCAACGAAAAATTCACCTCCTCAGCCATAAATTTTCCTCGGCGAGAATCCCTCAACAAAAACTCCTCCTCGGTCAAAGACTATCCCCGACGAGAGCCCCTCTTTCGGCCAAATCCTTCAACGAAAAATTCCCCTCCTCAGTCAAAAATACACCTTGGCGAGAATCACCCCTTTGGTCGAGCCTCTCAACGAAAGCTATCCTCGGCGAGAATCCCTCTGGCCAAAATCAATAATTCCCTCCGCAGCTAAAAACCCTAATCCTCCACGGCCGAAATCTCTAATCCTCCACGGCTCGAAACCTCACTTCTCCATGGCTCAAAACTACCATGGCAAACTCACCCTAACCGCAAGAATCTCCTTGACAAGAATCAATGTCAAATGCGGAGGTGAACCGTGGTAACCTCCTGGACAAAAATCAAACCACGATGAAGCCCTCGACCAAGTCTCCCCGTCAACACTACTGTAAGAAGCCTCTTCGTCTGTAGCATTGCCTCGTCATAAGAATCAAAGTCGCTCACGGAGAAAATAACCTCCTTGTTGGCGAAACACAGAAAAAAAAAGAAGGAAAAAAACAGAGAGAATAAGAATGTACCTTATCTTCAAGGAAGCTCGAAAGAGATGTGAGAGAAATGGAAAGTAAATATTGCATTTATAACTCTTTGGCACGGTAACCGACACGCAGGGCAGTTAATTCACCTGTCAAGCTCCTGGAACTGTACGGCACCCGAACAGTCACATCACGCCTGCAGGATTTTTTGTGCCTTCCTCAATAAAAGACGATGAATAAATGATCAACACGTGGCACAATGGATCTTTGCACGCCTGAATAGCTTCTCTGATAAATCTGGTGACTTTGTCCTCGTCAGTGGACTTGGGGGCTATTGTTGGAGGTGGACCTAGGTCTCGGGACCACTAAGGATCCATTAACTTTCAAAAGTAGCCTGGCGTCTACAAAATATAAAAAAAGCATTAACGTACTGTCGGCTATGCGGCAAACCATCCCCGTATGTTCAGACCTCACACAATGGGCGTCGAAGGGAAAAACTCTAGCCCAGACTCCTCTATATAAGGCGAGAGACTCGAGGCTGGGTAGCATCTTCTTCCAGCTCCTTAGCTTAGAACTTTATCCTAGGCTAAAAACAGTATCTTAAACACTTGTAAAACTGTCGAGGACCACCTCGGCACTCTTGTAATCACTTATTTTGCTACTTAATAAACATAATTTTCTACCTTCTCTCTTAATTAATCCATGTGCTATATCCGGTACAAACAACAAGAACATGAGCATTATTATACTAAACAGTTTTTTTCAGTATGACATAATTTCGTATACGATCTGAAATCTTAAGTTAGATAATATACAAAGTGGCTGGTGATCAATGATAGGTTTCTCAAGGTTCAAAAAAACAATATGTGAATTTAAGAAATAATTATGCATACAAGCCACAATGAAATGCATATAATTATGTTCTTTTTTCTTCTTCGCTTCATCAACACTTATGTTTATATATGAACATTACATAATTTTGGTACCCAGTCGGGTATTTTGTCATATTGGAATTCTGTTCGACTCTTCTTAATCTGGGTTGATCTTGATTCACGTATCAGGTATTATTCTCATAGCAAAATATAAATAAACATGACAAGGATCTTGTGGTCAAGTAGTAGGGAGTGGATCTGAGACTTTAAAGAGTTTGCAGGTTCGATTCCTCTACTATGCGAAACTAAGTCACAATTTCCTAGTCACCCCTACATGGATATGGGCCCTTTTCGGTCCATTTGAATACCCAGAGGTGAGAGTCTATCTATGAGCTTCATAACCCCCATGAGAATCTATCTATGAGCTGCATAACCCCCAGGAGAATAGTCCACACCCCTCCCATAAAGTCTGGGAACTTCTGAGTTACAATATATATATATATATATATAAACAACATATTTTATCATTCCATAATATAAAATAATTTTTTTTTAGTGTTTTGTAAACATTCACACCGAATTTGGGGCACTATTCTCAAGACACTTTAAAAAATGACGTGAGATATACTGTTTGGGTTGGAGATGATTATGCACCAATTATACCGATTTTGTGTTCTGTTGAAGGTGCTCTATATAACCATCTAATAATGAACGTCAATATATTCTTTATATTCTTATAATATTTGACATCTTATATTCTTATAATTTATTCTTTATATCCTTATAATATTTGACATCTTATTCTCGGCATTCTTTGGCGATTAGTTTCTTACTCGAAACAATCAGAATTCTTACCCATCTTCTCTCTAAGAATCTCAGAGTTGGGTTTAGAATGCTAGTGCTAAATACCACTCAAACAGTTGGTGTCGTCTATGGGGAATACATTGAAAGACTTCTTTACGCAGAGAAAGGAAGGAACTCGCCAGCAGCGACGATGTCAGGCAACAACGTCACCATCAACTCACCGGAAAGAAAGGGCCTTAGCCTGCTTCGAGAGAAAATAAATCAGACTCTCGGATCAACTCTGAACTCAGTTCATACTCGGGAGGACAATCGAGAGGAGTCTCAAGAAGTCACTGAACTCCCGGGACCACCTGAAGAACCACCATCACTCAAAACCATGGTATGCAACCCGTAACCTGCTAACATCTTAGGACTAGGCCAACATGCGACAAAACCCATCCCAATGTAGTAGTTACCCATGACATTGGACGCAGCAACCATCTTCAGAATGGAGGACATAAAGTTGCAATTCTATTAAGCGACCAGCTCGGCACCAGGGATTGGACGAATCCTAGCACAAGCTCCCAATTCTCTATTCTCCCCGAGATTTAAAAGAGTCTCGGTAAACCGAGGGTCGAGGCTACGATGCCCTTCATATGACGGAACGATAGATCCTCTGGAGTTCATGAGTGCGTTCAATGTCATGATGGGAGGAGCGAAATACCATTTTCATCAAGATGATGCACCTTACTGTCAGCTTTTTGCCGAAACTTAACTGGCAACGCATTAGAATGGTTCACAAAGCTACCAGCTGGATTAGTTGAGAGTTTCAATCAACTGGCTGAATTGTTCATGAAACAGTATGCCATACTCATCAACCAAAACACTTCAACAGTAGAGCCACAATCTTTAAAGCAAGGATTCAACGTGTCTTTAAAATCGTATCTTGGACGTTTTCAGAAAATACTGACCAAAGCCAAAGTCAGTGACGATATGGCGATCGAGGCCTTAAGAACTGGAATGGTTAGTGATGAGGCATTACGAAGGGATTTTTTCGTATATCAGCCAACTACAGTCTCGGATGCTTTGTGCCGAGCAGCGAGGCATGCAAAATATATTGAAGAAAAATAGATTCTCGCAAAAACCCAAAAGGTTCAACGGGACTCTGTGTCAAAGGAACCAAGGGAAGAATACGAAGAGCCGAGATAGCATAGCCATAGAGGAAGAGCAAATACGACTATGAATTTTCAAGTCGGCGAAACCAACAATCCGCTAGGAAAGAAACCGTGGAACAATACTTATAACTGAAACGAGTATTGTACATTTCATAATTGAACATGCCATTCAAATTCAAAGTGCAAGTAACTTCAAATCAACGACACAAACGAAAATTTAAGGTTGATGGACTCATAAATATCATTCACATCAAATGACCTCGAATGAGTATGTTTCCCGCATAACGACCTGCTAGTCGTAAAACTCCAAGTTTCCAACTGTGATGTATCTCAGATATGTATTGATACTGGAATAATGGTAGACCTAATCTTTAAGAAGACGTTAAATCAAATGGTGCTCCTTTATGTCAGGCTGAAACCGGTCGATAGAACGTTAATTGCTTTTGATGGAAGTACGATCCATGCGATAGGAACCATCAAGTTAGCCATCCGAGTCGCAGGGACTACGAGATGGATTAAACTCTTGGTAATAGACAAACCACTGATTTACAACGCAATCCTCTGAATTCTGTAGATTCACACGATGAAAGCCATTCCTTCTAGCTACCATCAGTCCGTAAAAATTCCAATTGACAAAGGAGTTTTCACACTTCGGGGAGATTAGAAGATGTCTCGGACTTGTTACATTACCGAGTTGAAACTATGCAATAAGTCTTGTATGATTATGACTTCTATAAGCAGAAAGGGAATTTCATAACCTCCGGCTCCAGAAAAATTGGATCAATCTACAATCGAACTCGTCAATATCGATTTGACACACTCAGCAAAATGTGTGAACATCAAAATCAACTTAAGTTAGCCCATCTAGGAAAAGTTAATACGATTTTTGGAGCAGAATGTGACAACGTTAGCATGGATAGTGAAGGATATGCCTGGAATTGATCCAAAAATAGCAAGCCATAGACTAAACATCGATCTGACGTACAAACCTATCAAGCAAAAAATGCGAAAGTTAGGTCCCAAAAGTACAACGGCTGTGATCGACGAAGTCAAGAAACTAACTGATGTCGGGTCTATTGTTAAAGTGCAAGATCCAGAAAGGTTTGCCAACCCGGTTATCGTACCAAAGATGAACAGAAAGTGGCGAGGCTACGTGAATTTCACAAACTTGAACAAAGCTTGTGCGAAGGATAGCTTTCCTTTACCAAATATTGATCGAATTGTCGAGGCAATAACAGGGAATGAACTCCTATCTTTCATGGACACATTCTCAGGGTATAATCAAATAAGAATGCATCCCAAAGGTATCGTACCAAAGAAGAAAAGACTTCGTTTATAAGCAAACGAGGAACGTATCATTACAAAATTATGCCTTTCATTTTAAAGAACGCGGGCGCAACTTACCAACGACTAGTAAGCAAGATATTTGCCGAACAACTCGGTCAAAAGATGGAAGTATACATTGACAACATGCTAGTCAAAGCTCTAAAAGTCAAAGATCATGTGGATCATTTAGCTAGATGCTTCAAAACATTGAACGAGTACCAAATGAAGCTTAATCCGGCAAAGTGCACCTTCAGAGTAACTTCAAGAGAAATTCTCAGCTATATCTTCACTCAAAGAGGCATTGAAGCAAACCCAAAACAAATCAAGGCAAGAATTACCCTATGCCAAGAATAAATGAGAAGTTCAAAGACTTACAGGCTGGATGGCCGCGTGGAACCGGTTTATCTCACGATAACCAGACAAATGTCTTCCGTTTTATCAACTATTGCGAGGAAATAGGAACTTCAAGTGGGATAAAGAATGTGAAAATGTTTTTTCTGAGTTGAAGGAGTATCTATCAACTCCTCCGATTTTTGCTAACCCCAAAGAAAGAGAACCACTATTGTTGTATATTGCAATCTCGGTATCGGCGGTAAGCAACATACTCGTTCGAGAAGATCATGGATATCAACATCCAATATTCTACACCAGCAAGTTTCTTGATGAAGCAGAGTCCCGGTATCTGACTACAGAGAAACTCGAACTAGCAGTTGTAACTTCAGCAAGAAAATTGAGACCGTACTTTCAATTTCATACGATATTCGTACTCACCAATCACCCATTGCGAGCAATCTTGCACAGCCCAAATCAATCCGGAAGATTAACTAAGTGGGCTATCAAACTCAACGAGTATGACATTAAGTTAAAAGGAAGTACCAGTGTGAAATCACAGATTCTAGCCGATTTTTTAATTGAACTATCGCATGATTTGGAACCTTTGTGGTCAGACAAAGCTCTTCAAACTTGGATATAATTTGTTGATGGGTCATCTTCGCAGCACAGATCCGGAGTTGGAATCGGACTAGAAAGCCCAACTGGGGAGGTTCTTAAACAATCATTCCGACTAGCTTTCCTAGCATCAAATAATGAAGCCGAGTACAAAGCTCTAATTGCTGGAATCCGACTAGCAAAAGAAATTGAAGCAACATAAGACGAATGTTTTTGCGATTCGTAATTAGTTGTTAACCAAGTTAACGGAGGCTATGGAACAAAGAATCATTGAATGGAAGCGTACTTGAAAGTTGTCAAAGAATTGACAAATGATGTGCAATTCAAAGTCAATAAGATTTTCAGAGTGGAAAACATTTCAACCGACACCTTAACAGCTTTAGCATCAATAAGCGATCCATTTTAAAGGCGAGTAATACTGGTAGAAAGCATAGATAGGTCAAGTGTCAACCTACCGAAAGGAGACTTTCTCGGTAATTGTCGACATAATAGATGAACCCGACACCGATATGCCCGATATCTCACAACCCGGCGAAAAAATAGTTGATTGGAGGGACGATATTCTTGCTCCCATCATCGATGGCAAAGCTCTAGAAGACAGATGGGTAGCAAGTCGACTAAAAGTCAAGTGTGCTTTTTACGCACAAGTTAACCGAAAGTTGTTCCAGCGCATCACTAAAGGAACTCTACTCACTTGTATTCATGGTGAAGAAACAACTAAAGTTATGCAAGAAACGCACAAAGGAGCCGGTGGAAATCATAACAGCAGACAGTCACTTATGCATAAAAGCCAAACTCTTTGATACATTTGGCCAACACTGGCATAAGATTATGAGCAATACACGGTAAAGTGCGATAAATGCCAACGACACGTGCACATAATATATTCTTCAATAAAAGAATTGACCTCGTCAATGATGACATACCCATTCATGCATTGGGCAATAGACATAGTTGGACCATTACCATCATCTCGTTAGAAACGATTTATGCTTGTGATGATCGACTACTTCTCTAAATGGGTTGAAGCTAAAGCTTATTCTTACATTAAGGACAAAGATGTGGTAAAATTTGTGTGGAAAAACATCATCTGCCGACATGGTCTACCGTATGAGATCGTTACCGATAATGGATCTTAATTTATCTCGGCAAAATTCACCAACTTTTGCGCCAAATGGAACATCCGAGTTAGCAAATCTACACCGCAAAATCCCCAAGAAAATGGACAAGCTGAAGCAACGAACAAACAAATATTAGACGGCATCAAGAAAAGACTTGAAGATAAGAAAGAAAACTGGTATGACGAATTGGACTGAGTATTATGGTGACACCGAACCACACCAAAACGTTCAACCGGACGACTCCTTTCTCTTTATCTCACGGAATGGAAGCAATGGCTCTAGCAGAAGCTACAGTTCTGACTTTTCGCCGAATCCATTCTCCCGAGAATGAGAAGTCTAATGACGAAGCAATGGAAGCAAGTATCGACGACTTGGAAGAACAACGAGATGACCACTACTCCGAGTGCAGAATTATCAGCTACAAGCCGCGAAGAACTATAACAAAAAAGTACGAGGAAGACACTTCACTGAAGGAGATCTTGTACTTCAAAATTTTTTTGAAAACACATATGAGCTAAATTCAGGTAAACTCGGCACCAACTAGGAAGGACCGTATATCATTTGTAAGGTCGTGAAACCCAAAGTATACGAAATCACGACTATGGAGGGTGAGATGGTTCTAAGAAGTTGGAACTCCATCAACTTGAAGTGGTACTACTATTGAAGATATTCCAACTCGGCATCCACAACATATCACTTGATGCATTTCTAGACACTTAATTATGGAATCGGAACTAAGTTTTGGCTTGATCCCTCTGGGGTACATAGGTAGTCTTCGGGTGCAGCTAAAACTATAGTATATTTTTATAAGTTGTCATCTCAACACGCAAAAGAAAAAAGAAGGGACCGAGACCCCTACTCATAAAAAGCTCTAGAAAGTCAAGATTTTCTCTTGCAAAGACCAAACATAGTTTTGTGTAGAAAACCGAGATCTAATCCTCGATGAAGACAAAACATAGTTTTGTGGTGAAAACCAAGATCTAATTCTCAATGAAGACAAAACATAGTTTTGTATAGAAAACCAAGATCTAATTCTAGATGAAGACAAAAAATAGTTTTGTACAAAATAACCGAGATCAAATTCTCGAAAAAGACGAAACATAGTTTCGTACAAAAAGTCGGGACTTGATCTTGCAAACACCAAACATAGTTTTGTACAAAATATTCGATTGAATTCTCATCAAAAGACGAAACATAGTTTCGTACAGAAAGTCGGGACTCGTTCTCGCAAAGACAAAATACAGTTTTGTTCAGAGTAACCGAGATCAAATTCTTGCTAAAAAATGAAACATAGTTTCGTACAAAAAGCCAGCATTTTTCTCGCAAAGACAAAACATAGTTTAGTACAAAATAATCAAAATTTAATGCTCACTCTTAAGTGGAGACAAAGTTCTCGCGAATCCGAGATCTAATTCTCACAAAGTACTCTGAGATCATAGTCCCAAATCACAAGTTAAAGTGAGTCTTAAAGCCTTAGCTCTAAGGACCAGAAATAGCGGGTTTTCATCCTAAAAACGGGATCTAATTCTCAATCTTAGGGTGGAACCCAGCTCTTTCACTCGGCCCGAGAAAAATTCTTGGATTATTTTCACTTTGCAACCGAGTTGTTAACTCAACTTAAATTCAGAACCACTTTTGCATTTCATATTTTCCGACTTTAAAGTCAAAGAGGTTCAAATTAAAGTAAAAATAACCATGTCCATTTTGCAAGAAAACTATTTACAAAAAAGGAGAGAACTAATTACAAACATTAGATGGCTCTGAAAGCTAAAACAGAAAGACCGAGACAAAATCAATGTGTTTTTGTGAATCAAGTCTCTCCACCAGCATTGGAAGCCTCTCTAATCTCAAAAACTGGGACGACCAAGTCTCCAGGAAGAAGCGCCGTCAGGTTTTCCTTGTTAACAATTTCCTTAAATTTATCCAACTCGGTGTTCACGTGATCCGAGACCACTGAAGGGATATTGACACCGCGACGCGACAGCAAGCGGAGGATATTTTCCGAACCACGGTATTGGGCATAGGTCAATTGTGCCTTCAAGTTAACATCAAGATCGCACCGATCCTCTCAAAGCGCTCAACAAACTAATCTTGAAGACTTTGAAAAATCTTTTTCTCCAAATTTAAAGCTTGATGAAGACGGAGATCAAAATTCTCCTTTATGGAGTCCAACTCGGCCTGAAGCCCGAGCAACTTATCATTCTCATTCTCTGTAGCTTTGAAAGCACTACCTTGGTCCGATTCAACACAATTTAACGACTCAATAAGATCCGCATTCTGCTCCACCAGCTTTAGGACATTTTCCTGATCAAGCTTCAGCTCATTTTTTACACAAGCAAGTTCTTTTTCAACCGCAGTAACCCTAGATCTAGCTTCCACCGCTTCAAGGTGAGACTGGCCAGCACGGCCAGCAAGATTTGTAGTCCTCCGAACATTTGCATCTGCATTAGCTCAGGACCGCTCTCTCTAAAACATGATATCATTCAAACAGGCGATAAACTGACAAAAAGGGAAAATCATTGATACCCATCTTTTTTAAAAAAAGGGAGAAGACAAAAGTTTCAAAGGAATTAACTCAGAGACAAAAGTTCGTAAATATAAGTGAAGGGTAAAAGTGAAAAAGACGCGGTATTAATAGAAAATTACCCGAAGCCAAAATGATATCAAAACGGTAATTAGTAATTAGCAGGTTAAACCACCAAGACAACCCAATTGGAGATTGACACGTGGGCCGAAGATTCCAGAAGCAAGTAAATTCCTTACTCGAAAACTCAGAAGTAATTTTCCGAGTCTGGGGGGACAATTGTTGGAGGTGGATCCGAGATACTACTTCGGTCCACATAATACAATGGACAGAAATCACTAAGTCTTGAACTCGTCAAGACTCTTGAAGTTTCGGCTTAGACATTTTTTGTGAACTCTGGAGAATCCCTTCTCGGAAACATGATAAAGAAGAAGAAAGTCGGACGACATATCATCATCAAAGAAATGGAAATTTTCTTATTCGGATATGGAAAATTTCCAGAAATCTAGGTAAGATTTTCTAGATAGCCTCAAATCCTAACAAAATATAATCTTTCCAAATTAGAATAAGTTGTAAACCGCCTTTATATTCTATAAATAGAGGAGCAGATCCTTCAAAAAAGGGATTGACTTTTTGTCATCAAACACTAAGCAATAACACTACTCGGCATTCTTTGGCTACTACTTTCTTACTCGAATTAATCAGAATCCTTACCCATCTTCCCTCTCAGAGTCGGGTTTATAATGCTAAATCCCGCTTGAACTCTTACCTTTTTTTATTTAATTAACAATTTTTATTATTTTATTTTTCTTAATTTCTTTTATTTACCTATTTCATTTACACTATACTAAATAAAAAAACTAATTCAAATCTAGGAGTTATTGTAAAATAAACTACGAGCTAAAACTTGCTTACACGGAAGAAGAGATTTCTTAGAAATAGAAGAGTATGAATAATGGTTGAAATAAGGGAACAACAATACTAAGTGTTTCCATGCGACGAATCGCATAGCGGGATTGATGGCTGAGCATGATGTATGGGTTTCAAAAGAAGATGACATAGAAAAGGAGGCGGTAAAATATTTTTGAGACCTATTTAGATTTTGAATATTTTCCTTTGATAATCTAGTATTTATAGAAAGCAAATGAATGATTTTGTTTTCTCAACGAGAATAGGGACTCAAGAAACATCGTTATGGTGGCACACGATGAGGCATCAGCGCGAATCCAGGTACAAAAAGGAATGCGGCTAGTTACCAGCCTTGGGTTTAACTACTCCTTTGTACCAAAGGATATATTTATGATACCATTATCAAATCCCCGATCTTTACAAGATATAAATATCTTGTTGATAGATTATAGAAAGATTCAGAGATGTTTTACAAGATAGGTTGGTAAAGTTTCTCTGATGAGTTAACCAGGATTAACAAGGGAGCACGAGGAATTAGAAGAAGTTAAACTTCTCAACACTTAGAATTTGAGATAGTTCTTTAGGCCATGTTGTCTCTTGTTTTACTTCAAATCATGGCAGTCGCAATGACGACAAACTGTTCAGAAGTGGTGAAGATGATTCAAGTTCTAGAAGAGTGGTCATCATTTCAGCCATACATTGACGACTTCAAGTGTCTACAAAGCCTTTTCATATATTCACTCTTTTACATTCCTAGATTGTTAAATTTCAAACATAATTTTCTGACTCACAATGTTAGGGTTTTATCTAGTGATCTGTTCCTTGTAAACTATGTGCACATGAATGGCTCTCCTCATTTTTTGACTTAATAAGTAAGGTTGACAAAAAAGTTATTGTTTTTTGTCTAACACACCTAAAAAGATTCAAATTTAAAAAAAATGATCAAAAGTTATTATGAAAATGAGTATATTATTAGCTATGGCTCAACTAATCATTGGGCCTTATTCATTTTTGAATAATAGGCCTTATTTCCTAAGAAAAAAACTAAATTTTGAGAAAATTGAGCCATAAAATACACTATCATTTATTGAAAAAACAGTTAAAGCTTGTGCAAAATGCACATGTTTCACACCCCAAGAGTGTGACCATAATTATTAAATAATTTTATATAGAAAACATTATTATGTTTAATTACATTCTATATTGAACTTTTATCTTTTTACTAACATCAATTATACATAATATTTGAAAATCTCATCCATCTGTGAAGCTCACCTCCTTTTCAACATCATCTTTATCTTGGTCTTTCCCCTCATCCTCTTATTTCTCCTCTTCATTCTTCTTTTCTTCCTCCTCTTTTTCATATAGCTGAATAGTTTTTATTATCTCTTTTTATATAAACATCATTAATTCCTTTTTTTCTAAAAAGTATCATCAACATGAGTTTTTTTTGTTTCAAATCACACCATCAAAACAGTGGTATGCCCCTAGAGTTAACAATATAAGAATATTCATGAATTTTCGGTTTATGTAGTACAAATATTCTATTTTATAATCTACGTATATATATATAATGTCTATTATGTTTTTTTTTTCAACAATTAGATCGACAAATCCTAATCTATAGCCTAAAGCTCACCTTAAAATTCATTTTCGTTAAGCTACCATAATGCAACGGGTAAGAATCGGATTCTTGTAATAAGTCATTAACTATATCATCTTAATCACCAGACTAAAAACAACTCGGCAACGTAATTATCATTAATTCACTGATTTTAAAAATATCATTAATTAGACTTTTTCTGGTTTCTAAATCACACCCTAGAGACGGTAGTGTGTCATTGGAATTAACAATATAGTAATATTCATAACTAGAGATGAAAAATTTTAGTGTTCTATTGTAGTATAGTATTTACTTATACAAGTCTATTTACTCTCCTTCCTATGCTTTCAATATTTATGCTAGAAAAAAAAACTAATTATCAAAAAGAAAATGACAAAAAAAACATTCAAATGGTTAGTGCGGTTAGTTAGTGAATTTACAAGTTTTTTTGCAATATATAAATTTTTTATTTCTATGTTAATTAAAATTGTTGGCACAATATGAAAAACTAAGACACAGATTTGGAGAAACTCTAATTGAACTGTTAAACCACACACTTCCACACACTTTGTATATCTAGGTTCAGTCCAGTAAATTAAAATGACTAGCTTATCCACACAATTAGTGCGTCAAAATCTGGATCAATAATGTTCCAAAAAATGAATTATTAAAGAAATTCTATTTTTTCCGTCTGATTTATATATGAAAAGAAGATTACATAAACATCACACTAAAATAATTGTAAAAGAACTAAAGCTAGAAATCCCCAATACCTAGGATCTAAATGAACGATAAACATAAAACCTAAATAAAGAAAACAACAATAGAAAATTGCCAAAAAATCAATCTTAAAACCGTAAGATAGATACCCCGAAAATATAAACATTTCAGTTTCTCTTTATCCTTACTTAATGTTTGGTAGGCTTTTGAAGAAAATAACTGTTTAATTCTGCTATATCAAGATCTCCAAAAAAAAGATTTTGAACTACCAAAAGACCGATACCGAAAATCAAATGAATGAAACTCAGAATACCGAATGTCAAACAATTTAGATTACGATCAAGATCTGATATTGAATTCTGATTATAGGAAATTGAAAAGGTCACCTAAGCGTTTCAAAACAACCACAGCAAAAAGATATACATCAACTGGCTGAAGACCAAAAAAAAACATTATCACACGTTTAAAGAACAAAACCCAGACAAAGCGCCGGTAGTATCCTGTTAAACCAAGAAAACCTCTCAATTCTTTGACAGTCTTAGGAATCGGCCATTGATTAACTGCAGCTACTTTAGATGGATCGGTAGAAACACCATCTTGAGAAATGATATGCCCAAGATATTCAATAAAAGTCTGAACAAAAAACACTTCTTCAAGTTGGCAAAAAGTTGTTGTTGCTGAAACATTTAAAGAACAACATTAAGATGTTGCACATGTTCTTCTAAAGAGGAGCTGTAGATTAGTATGTCATCAAAGAAGACAAGTACGAACTTTCGCAAAAAAGGTTAAAAAATCTCATTCATGAGAGCTTGGAAGGTGGCAAGAGCATTGGTTAGTCTGAAGGGCATAACCAAAAACTCGTAATGACCATCATGAGTTCGGAAGGCAGTCTTCTCTATATCTTCTTCCTTCATACGAATCTGATGGTAACATGATCTAAGATCCGAAAATAGCTTAGCCCAATGTAACTCATCCAAAAGCTGATCGATGACTGGTATTGGAAACTTGTCAGGATCGGTAGCTCTATTGAGCGCGCGATAGTCGACACAAAAGCTCCAACTAAGGTCTTTCTTCTTGACCAACAGAACAGGACTTGAGTAAGGACTATGGCTTGCTTTAATAGTTCCTGCTACCAACATATTTTTAACCAAACCTTCCATAGCTTATGCGCATGTGGATAGCGATAAGGCCTCACGTTTATTGGACCAACTCCGGGTTGAAGAGTAATGCCATGTTCACGTTTATGAATCGGAGGAAACCTATAGGAGTCTGAAAAACTGCAGCAAAGTCAGTCAATAACCCAGAAATAAGAGCTGGTAACACGTTTAAAGAAACAGCAGGTTCAGCAGATAAAGTGTTTATATTCTGAGAAGTGGCTTGAATTGTGGTGTGACACTGCAAAGATTTCAATGATAAACGAGTGGAATGAAGAGAAGGATCCCATTCAAAGTAACCTAAGTGCCTTTGTACCAAAACTTAAGAAAGTGTTCTTCCCAATTAACCTCACATGTACCCAACTTGCTCAGCCACTGAATACCCAATATGACATCTGCATTGCCTAGTTCTAAAGAGATAAAGTCAGTAGTGAACGATAAATCTTGGACAGAAAACTAAACATTATGACAAACGCCAAGACCACGGACTGCAAAGCCATCAGCCAAATGCACATTGAGTGCACAGTGAGAAGTAGTCTTCAAGTTAAGGCGCTAAATTAATGCAGATGATAAGAAGTTATTGGTGGCGCCACTGTCCAACATAACAACAATATCCTGCTGCTTAATTTTGCCACGCACCTTAGTAGTCCTAGGAGAATCTATACCAAATAATGATTCAAAGGATAGAGCATATCATTCACCGGAAGCGACCAAATTTATCCTATCTTCCAATTCATAAAAAGGATTCACAACTTCAATTTCACAACCATTAACCACAGTCAAAAGTTATAGGTATTTACTAGGATAAGCATGATTACGTGTGAATTTGGCATCACAATAGAAACATAGTCCCTTCTTACATTTTTTAGCAATTTCTTTAGGAGATAAATGTTTCTGTGGACGTGGATTTGGACGAAAACTGCTAGTAAAAGCTGTATAAGTAGAATTAGATTGTATAGTTTTCATTTTCCAAGAAGATTGAGCTGCAGGACCTGAGATTTAGGAGCTTGAGATTTAATAGAACCTTGTTGTTATGTAGTTAATAAAGCATATAAAGAGCTAGACTCCATTTGTAAAGCTATAGATCTCATCTCAGCCAAGTTCATAGGTTTGTGTAAATTCAATAATTCTCTCATCTACGGATTCAAAGCATTAGCAAATAACCCAAACTTAACACCTTCATCCAAACCAGGAACCTGAGATGACAAATCTTCAAAGGAATGAAAAAAATCAGATACAGAACTAGTGTGTTTAAGAGCCAATAGAGGTTGAGATGGATCATATATTTTCTCTTTACTGAAACGATCAACCAATATTTCCTTAAAATCACACCAGCTAAGAAAAGGATTGTGAATCTCTTCAGAATTAAACCAACTCAATACATCACCTTCAAAGCTCATAGAAATTAAATATAATTTCTTAGCCTCATAATAACCTCCCATTCTGAAGAATAGTTCCATGAAATCCAACCAAAAGCATTTATGCCTTCAAAAATTGGAAGCTCAACACATTTCAAATGAGCATCATGAGACACTACCGGTGCAGCAGAACGCCAATGATCATCATCTATAACACTACGGCCAGGTTCCAAGTGAGAAGAATGTACCTGATCAGAAGGACGTAACAAAGGAATCAAAGTTGATGGTTGCTTATCTGCTCGATTAGGCAAGCCTATATCCAATCGCGATAACGAATTGAGCAGTGAATCAAATTTCGAATCAATTGATGAACATTTGGATTTGATCGATTCATACTTGGATGTCATGGAATCTTGACGAGATTTAATCGATGATAGACGAGAAGTGATTGTTGAAGATTCAGTAGCAAAATCGTCTTGTGTTTCTTGTAGATTTTTAGAAATCAAGCTAATCACCTAAGAGAGTTTCGCGATTGATGATTGAACATCAGAATTATTCATAAGTTTCAACGGACTCGGAACTTAATTTGACATCGACATTGTTGTAATTTCACGATCCAGAATGCTCAACACCGCACCAATTAGATAGACTCCTCTCGTGAATCTGTAGAGAACTGTGAGGAAAACAAGCCGCAGAGAAACTCCTCCGCTGGCAAGTACGTTTATTGATCGGAAAAGTTGATTACAAGCTCCACTAATTTTTACCGAGTCAGGGCCTCGTTAATAGACTCAATAGTCTTCAGTTTCTAACTGACTCCATCAATATAGACTCCTTTCTATTTATATGTAAATTGAAAAGAAACTAAATAATAGAATTGTAAAACAGACACGTGACGAATACAGAAAATAAAGGAATGACTTCACTCACTTGTTATTGCCTTCTGAATCTTCAATCTCTGTAATTTTAAGCTTATGTTTACGAATGTATGCTTTAAGTGGTCTATCATAAATCCACGAGCAAGAATATTGACCCAACTTAGACAATGAGACCAAACGCCTTTGTTCATGCCACCAAGGAAAAAGATACTTCGAATGAAACAAACAAGAGCCTATGAATCAAATAAAGTGAAGCAAATGACTCAAACTCAAGGTGGTGGAGACACAAGCGAAAAGTCGTAATGAAGACAGCGGCAGAGAAACCACCATAAACTGGAGCTCTGGCGAACCTAATAGCTGTGATAGACACACCACCTACAACACCGAGAGCTCCATCCAAAACTTTATTCGACAAAAGAGACAACAAGAGGAAAAGGGAGCAGTGGCACAGTGCTTTGCAAGCCACTGACATTCGCTCTCCATATTAGATAGGTGGAAGTTAGGGTTTTACCAAAGTTTCATAGCAATAAATTTATTGTTCAAGAAAATAACAGACTTTTAAAAAAAGCTATTTATCTATCACATTTAAAATTCATAACATTACAAATCCCTTAGAAAATAAATGACCAAATATTTCTTCTACTACAATTCGTTTATATGATGTTTTTTACAATCAAAATTTGTATATCTTATAAGTATTTAATAAGTATTAGATATATATACATATATATATATATAGTTTTCTTTGAAAACTTATAATTATTTTAATTTTGGAAATCATGAAGGAGACATTATTTTTACTTGGAAACATTTTCTAGTAGATAATTTTTTTCTACAGTTAGATCGACAAAGTTTAGTCAATGACCCAAACCTAACACTAAACCTTATTATTAATTACTACATGTAATATGGTGTAGTCAAAATCTAGATTTCAGATATATAAGCCATTAGCTAGCGAGAAAAACGTTTTTTTAGTTAACTGGATAATATATTAAAAATGCAACAAAATTTGGATACACAATTAAAAAACTAAACCAAAAGCTAATTCTCTAATATTACGAGCGAGAACATCAGTCTTATGGTTTAGAGATCTCAAAATTACATGAAGAGAAAGTGAGCGAAAGAGTGACTTCAACCTGTGAAAATCCTCCTGGTACATTTGGAAAACATGCCACTCTTTTGGTTGCATAAAAATCTTTAGGATATCTGCATAATCCGTTGCTAATTCCACCACTAGCATTAGTATTAATATGAGGGATTCTATCACCCAAAGCACAACTTCAACCTCTGAGTGTAGAGCTGAAAGGCTCTGCTGGATACCCCGAGCCCCCATCAACTGACTCTGGAAAGCACACCCAGCCTAGTCCACAATGAAGTTCATAACTCTTCCATGAACCGTCGACAAAGCATCTGTAACATGTGAAACATGGGTAACTAATAGAAGGAACAACCACCTTTGACCACACTGATGAACTAATGTTTTCGAAATAAGGAATATGTGTCTTGATGCATTTGTTGTATCTCACTTTCCAGATTTGCCAATTAATCCATGGGAAAACCTTCACGTTAACCCGATCTAGAATTCTCTAGACCTTATAATCAAGATTATACCAACATGATTTGCCCAGAAAAATATCTATAGCATAGGGTATACATGAAAGAGCCCAAGTCTAAATTGTCGGCGGACATTCAAAAAGGTTGTGGTTTATTTACTCCTCCTCCACCTCACATCTACAACATCTAGAATCACAATTTATACCATGATAGTTCATGTTTTGTTTTACTGCAATACACCATGATAAAGCTTGCCACATAAAATTTTAAATTTTATTGGGGTAATTAATTTTCCATATTTTTGCTTGGAGGGATGTGAAATTAGGGCCTAAACTCCCCACCTCAAGCAATGAGTTTATTTCTTCGGTGTGATACCCAAATTTTACTGTGTAACGACCCGTCTTTATAAAGTGTCAGCCCCAAGAATCAAATATCATCCTCTAGGGTAAAGCAATGCCCATAATCAATTGAACATCGATATGGGTTAAATATTGTCCAAGAATTTTCTTACGCCAGGTATATTGTCCAAGAATTTTCTTACGCCAGGTATATTGTCGAAGAATTTTCTTACGCCAGGTTTTGGTGTAAGAATCAATAAATTGATCCACCGTAACGTCCGACTAAATTTCTTGGCCTATTCTCGTCGCTGCTTAGGGATAATATTCGGGATCCATGGGTCTCTCTAAACGGTTGTGGATCTCATCTCCAATCTTTCGGATTATACCTTTATTGACTAATAACCTAGCTAAAGATATACTTCTCCAGTCGTATGAAGGATTTGAGTTTTTGTTTGTCATCATTGGACAATAACTCTTGTAATATCTACTTTTCATTACTTTTATAAATAGTGAATCGGGATAATCTATTACTCTCCATACTTGTTTTGTCAGGAGAGCATAATTAAACTCCTCTTAAGCTCTAAAACCTAAGCCCCCCTCCATCTTGGGCTTACATAATTTTTTCCATTTCATCCAATGTATCTCTTTGGATGTTTCCAAATTTAACCACCAAAAATTTGCAATAGCGGAATTTAAGTAATTTACTATTGTCTTTGGTAGACTGTAGCATGACATAACATATGTAGCTAAAGCGTAAGTATTGACCCTATCAGTACTTCTTTACTCCCTTTGGACATGAATTTAGAAGACTAACTATTGATCCTTTCATGTAATTTTCTCGAACAAGAACAAAAACTTTGGTTTTTGCTCCTCCAATATTTTTTGGTAGGCCCAGGTAGGATTCTCATACCACCTACTTGGTTAATTCCTAATATTTGATGAAGAGATCTCTTCTCTCTGGGAAGCGAGTGTTTAAATTGAATTGAGAACTTATCAAAATTGATTTGTTGACCAGAAATCCCCTCATACTTGTTTAGTATTCGAATTATCTAAGTAGCTTCTCCAACTCTAGCTTTATAGAAGAATGGCTAATATTTGTAAATAGTAGATGTCTGATATTCGGACTATGTCTTGCGATATAAATTCTAGTGATAACTTCATCCTGCTATGCGTTCCTTAATTTGGAAACAAATACCTTTGTACATAGAATAAAAATATAAGGTGATAAGGAGTCTCTTTAACGAATTCTCCTTTGTTGAATAATTTTTCTACCATGTTCACCATTTAGTAGTATTGAATATTCCACATTAGTTATACAATGCATAATGTACCAGATCCAGTTAGAGCTAAACCCAAGGTTTAGAAGTAATCTTCCAGCAAAACTTCATCGAACTCTATCATAAGCTTTACTTATATCTATCTTTATACCCATGAACTTCCCCTTAACCGTTTTATTTGTATAGAGAATATGGAATATTTCCAGCAATTAGAATATTATATGTAATCAAACGACCAACAACAAATACTGATTGTGTTTCAAAAATTAGTTTCGGCATAATCTTCCGTAATCTGAAACAGATAGCTTTTAAAATAATTTTATAGGTCAAGAAACTAATCTCTCCTAGATAGTTAATTTTTATTTTATGGAGTTTTGTTATATAAAACATAGTGGTACGGTGAATACTAATAAGTGTAAATCATTTATTTCCCCATACGTGTAGTCATCTAATCATAAAAATAATTTTTCATCTAATCATAAAAATAATTTTTCAGCGATCACATCTCATAAATATTATTTTCAACAACCGCATTCACTCGAAATAAATTAACCATTTTATTCTTCAAATTATTTATGTTTGAAAATAAACATTCAATTATCCACTTGCGTATATTTCCTTGTCGGCAAGGTGTCTACATTGCTTACTTTTAAAATCTCGAAGATATTTTTAAATGATACAAATTAACAACTAGCTTGAGCACATAAGTATCCTGCCAAATTAATATTATTTATGGCTACAAATCATTGAATAAAACAATTTTTCAATTTTTTAGAATTGTTAACTAATCTAGTACAACTTTTTAATTAATCTTTGTTTAATTAATATACCATTGTTGCAGTAGTTTTCGGATAAATAGAAACACAACATGTGGATGAATAGGCAAGCACAAACTCCAATACAAATTTCTAGGTATCAATCATGCTTGAGGATATTGAGAAACCAATTAAGAGGTAAGCAAATATAATCGTTATGGATCATATATTACGAAATTAAACTAACCATTCAAAGGCATCAGAAATTATACAAATATTACATGACTACTAAAATTTTATACATATAATAACTAGTTCATAATACTTCATTTTTATTTTTTATTACTTTCGCGATAGCTTTGGTTGAATAGTAAAACTTCATCAACGATAGTTTTATGCATTTTGTGAAACATTTTATGAAAACTACTATCGAAATCCAGAGTTCTGAAAACATATTGATGAAAGAACCATAAAATATTCACCATAATCATACACTAAACCATACATCAATCAAATTATAGAGGCAAAAAATTAATCCAAACAATAATGAAATTTTTTTAGAAGTAAAATAAAATGGTATGAAATCACTGATACAAAACATAAAAATTTGTGGTACAAACTACATAGGTTTGTAAAACACAACTTAAAAAAATTCTATTTTCTCTCTCAAAATATTAAGCCGCCGCTAGAGTTTCAGAACCTTCATCTCCTCCGATCTGGAGAACGGTGACCAGTGGCTTCCTAAGCATCGATGTCGTTGCTCTCTCTTAGTTTTCATCTCTGGTTTTGTCTTTTGATTTTAGACTTTATGAGGAGATATCGCAACGGTGACTCTCGATGTTGGTTCTCGGAACATATGGTCTTGAACATAGCTTTTGGCTTTGCCGGTGTCTCTGCCATGCCTCTGCTTCCGTCCTCATCTCTCGTCGGTGGTCTTACCAGTGGTTTCACCGGATTTGGTCATAGTGAGGTCTAGGTATTAGTTGTTGTTGGTTTTGGCTTTAGATCTTTCTAGGTTTGGAATTTTAATTGTTTGTAGTGTTTTCTCCTGGCTTTCAACCTGTCGATCTGCATCCATCCCCTATGGTGGTTGGTGAAGAGGTTAGGCGACCTTGTTTGGTTTCTTCCTACTAGAAATCAAGATCAAATTTCGATCGTGGTCTGTATAGTTTGGTTGTCTTTATCCGAGTATCAGTCTTTTCAACTTCCGGTATCGAGTTCGTTGGTGGTTCATCTCCTCTCTTTTGAGGTTTCAAAAATCCGGAGAAAAACCAATTCTTCTTTTTAGAAGTCTAGTAAGTTTTAAGTGAGGACAAAGAGGATTGATTTTATCCGTTCTTGGAGATCTAGCTACATTCAATTTTAAGATCAATTTCTAGTTAATCTTTAGTTGTAGTTTCCCTTATTTGGGCTGTTGTTTTATCCGATTTGGATGTTAGTCTCTGGAGATTTCATCATGTTCTTCCAGCTTTAGTTTTTCAGTTGTAATCTTCTATTATTATGCTCAATGAACACTAGTGTTACCAAAAAATAACTACATAGGTTTGTACTGCCATCATTTTTGGGGCAGAGTGAATATTTTCAAATCTAATTACTATGTTTTTTTATATTTTGGGTTAATTTGCTCAATAATCTTTTCTACAAAAATTAAGAATATCTTCATAGGAAAAAAAAACTAACCATATTCACGATTCTATACATGTAGTAATGACCGATTTGCTATTTACAAATATAGAATGTATGTAGTATAGAATGTCTATATAGTATAGTAGAGTGAATAACAACAAAAAGGAAACACATATCATTTTTCACCAAATAAGGTAAAGAAATTGAAGTTCTATATTAATTGAATTTCTATATAATAATATATTTTTAAGTAATTTTAATCATATTTAAATTAATTAAATATTAGTATGTATAGAAAAAAAAATTTAAAAGTAAAATTTAGATTTGAATTAGTATTTTTTATTAGAATTTGAAATGTAAAGAAAATAAAGGAGAAGATATATTTTAAAAATATATATATATATATATTAATCAAATAGAAAAAGGGTATATTTGTATATGTTGTAAAATGTTTACAGGATGGTCTACTATACTATGGTCAATTTCTTAATTTTTTTTGTTTATGGTTATCGAGCCCAATATCTCATACAGATTTTACAAATATTTTAGACTTATAGTATTTCTTGAAAATTATGATATAACCGTATTTTCTTTAAAAATATTAATTAATTAGGAAATGGTAAATTTGCATATGTTGTAAAATGTTTACAGTATGTGGATGGTCTACTATAGTATGATCAATTTCTTAATTTTTTTTGTTTGTGGTTATCGAGCCCAATTTCCCATATTTTTTACAAATATTTAAGACATAATATTTCTTAAAAATTATGATACAACCGTATTTAAATATAAAAATAAAGAATAATAAATCTGGAAATAATAAAATAATAATATAATAGTTAATAAAATAAGTTAGTGATAAAATTTGACATACCTTCAAATTTGAGAAAAATATTGGTACAATTTATGATGTTTGGTAGATATAATTTATACAATATATATAAAAATAAACTATAAAAATTTATATAATATTCTGAATATATTTTGTACGTAAGAGCTTATAGATATAACAATTTATAAGAGTATTCAAAACTTTACATAAAACTCTATAAAAATCTATGAAAGTATTTAAAACTCTGTAAAAATATAGAAAACTTTTAAAATCTTTGTTACTTTCAATCTACTATATACAACACTGCCTTAGTTTATTTATCACCCAAAAATCAAACATATTTAGATCATAAAAGTTTGTACATCTAGACATGATTGATCAAGCACCTAGCAATGTAAGCACTATCAATTAAATCAAGCCCCTTGGCCCACTATGAACCTTAAACTCACTATTCAACTATTCACACATAGTTAAACTAAAGGATAAAAGAAGAACACCATACATAATGGAAAGAGAAAGAAATTGAGGAGAAAATCACAAGATTAGTGCATATATTTAGGTTTTTTCAAAAATTGTATCAAACACTTTCAGACAATAAACATTTTAACCTAGCTCTAGACTTAATTGATTGAATAAATTCTAGCATTAGGAATAATTTAAATGAAGGAAAACATATCATCTAGCCACCTAAACACCATCAATCAATCATCAAGTCTCCTAACCTCTTAAGGCTTTAACTCATTATCCAATTACTCACACATAGCTAACAAGAAACCAAAATATAAAAAAAAGAACACATGACAAAATAAAAAGAAAAGAAATATTGCGGGGAAAATCACTAGATTAGATAAGGAACTCAAGTTTTAACAAATGTTTCTCAAAACTCTCTCATTTTTTTTCTCTAGATTCTTCTAAGCGGATACAAAACTAGGTTTTAATGTTTACAAAATAAAACAGCTGAATCTCGAACAAACTGGGTCAAATCCAACTAAAATAGTCTTCAGAATGGTAGTATTGGTCCGCCATAGCAACCTAGAAGCCGATACAAATCTCCAAAAAGGCTCTAGCTCGTCACACCGGCCAAGAATAGCAGCCTATAGGTCGTTATCAATATCCAGAGGGCTCGTGCACTCCAAGCGGTTAAGGGCATCAACTAAATGGTCTATGTGAATTTTCAAAGACTCCATGTGCATCATAACAGTCAAGATCACTGGCCTCATGGCGGGTATGCACTTCCAAAATTTAATACTCTCCAAATTGGTCTGTTGCAATAGTTTTGGGGTTGATATAGGTTCATTTTTCTCCAGAAACTATATTTCCTTGCTTGTTTGCCATCTTCAAACATTTATCCCCACTCAAAACTCTAATTCACCTAAAATGACTAAAAATGATAGAATATGCAGCTTATTTTACCTACTCTAAAATGCAAAAGATTAGACTAAAAACAAATTGAATGAATGCTAAATGATGAAAAAAATTTGCGAAAAACTAAGTCTATAACACACATATTTTAAAGACTAATGTGAATCTTTTTTTTATCAATAATTGGATCGACAAGACCCAATCCATATAACCTAAATCCTTTTTTGATTTACTATATGTAGTGGAAAGAATTTAAATCTCATAAGCCAAAGCTATTAGCTGGATCTTTAATTTTTATTGTTTAAATTTAAGATCTTTATTAATTTTAAAGAAAACAAGAATTTTTTTTTTTGTCAACCTTACTCATTATTTTTATTACTAATGGGATCGACAAAGACCCGAACTATAACCACTACCTGGTGCCAAGTTAGATCAGGGGCAAGCCAACTGAACCACCTGTTTCTTAGCAGAAAACAAAGTTGAAAGTAATAAATTCGTATAGAGAAGTATTCATTCTTAAGTTGATTTTAAAAAAGTATTAGATTTAATAAAACTTCAATAAAGTATACAATACTCTAAGTAGTTTAAAGTAATGTTGTCCATATAAAATAAATGATATACGAGAAAGAGTAAAAACTTAAAAAACAAAGAAAACCTATAAAATAATATAGTATAGAGTATATCAACAAGTTGTTCAAAATTGGGAGAATCATGTGTTACACGTGTTCATGAAGGAGACATTTGGTAATCTCCGAATCACATGTAGGAATAATCTGGAAAAATGGATAATGTGAAACTTAATCCTTTTTAAAATTAGTGTTTAAGAAAATATTCTTCAGATTTGAGTCAATCCCAGCCGTTGGATCATTGGACCATCTTTATTAAAAAATCTCAGCCGTTAGTACAATGCCGTCCAAGTGAGAGAGAGCAATCGTGTATTCTATTGAACTCTAAACCCTAACTTACGCGATCTCAATCTTGCTATTGATGTATTAGAAGGTATCAAATCTGATTTCCTGGGAAAGTATGATTTCCTGACAAGATTTTCAATCTATTTATCACAAATATTTTGATTCAAACATTATAGTACAGTTGTACAAGATCTCGAGGCAAGAACGTATATATGCTACAGTTGATACGATTCTATTGTGTGTAAAGATTAAGTATGGATTATTAAATTGCAGAAACGTTTTGCCAAAGAATATATTATAACAACTAATGATTTTAGAATTACTCTTAATCTATAATCACAATATTGTATGATTGAAGAAATCCTTTTGGTTTATCAGTTTACCATTGATTTATAATTTTAACACCACATTTAAGATTAAAATATTTACCAAAAAAAAAACTAATTACTGTAAGTTTATAGAAAAAGACTTCCTTAAAATTTCATATATTATACTAGTAAATGTAAATTACAGTATTACCTTACTTGAGGGTGATGGATATTTTGAGTTTATGCTTTTCAACACAATGTCTGGCAAATTCAAAGCGCATAGAAAAAAATTCGTCCCTAAGAAACCAGAAAACTAGATATTTCATTTTAAAGATATAGTAAAAAACTAAAATAGTACAAAAACAATAGAGAAAAAACCATGTAATTTCAGAGAAAATACATCTGCAAATAAGTTATTTGGATATAACCATAACAGTAAACATTTATGATACAAAACATCTAGAACTCCACTGTTTTTTTTTTTTTCTCAAATTGGAATCCAAGCCAATCAAATAAATAAGCAGAGCAACAAAAAAAAAAAGTGTGATATTACAATAAAATATCCAAGGCTGAATCTCAAAAATTGGTGAGTAGCACCAAATACTTGTATAGGAGGGTAACGTAACGAGAACCATCAACTAGATTGTGATTTCACTACCGTTTTAAAAAATTATACCGGAATAACTTAAGCGAGAATACATTTTTTTTTTGATTTTTTTAATATTTTGTTAACCTTATTCTTCTTTTTTTTTTTTTCAAACTATCTATAAAACCAATTCTATACCCAAAATTTACACTCTGGATTTTTTTTTTCTATTGCCCTATATTAGGAAGAAATCAAACCCAATATCTAGCAAATTTGTAAAATGATCGAAGTTCACTGTAATTCCCAAATATACAGATTTTCTTCAATTAGATTTTGGTTGATGTCCTCTAGAAAAAGTAAAACAAATTGAATTTTTTCTTAAGCATGTGAAATTAAAGATCTGATACCAACTAAAACAAATCATGTTATATTTTTGAGTCAAACAAATAAAAAATTATATAACCTAGTTCACAAAATTGAACTAGTCGTTAGTAATAATAATAATAATAATAATAATAATAATAATAATAATAATAATAATAATAATAATAATAATAATAATAATAATAATAATAATAAGCACAAAATACCATGCGCATTATCATCTATGATCACTCGTTTGTTCGAAACTAAAAGGTTGCTCTGTCCTGTTGGATGTATTGTCTCCTTTGAATACTCTCTCTCTAACGCGCATTGACCAAAGCAGTACGTGCCCGAAAACAAAACAACCGGAAACCGGTTCAACGGGTGAACGTCACTACCAAAAAAGGACCAACAACAATAAGTTAAATTTTATTATAAAATTATTACCAATACAGTTATATAGAGAGAGAGAGAAAAAAATAATAATATTATGTTTTGATTTTATTATTATAAATGATGATCGTCCTCTAAAAATGGGTCTGAAATGTTCCCTCACACGTCTCCTTCTTTCTTTCTCCCTCCCTCTCTACTCTTCTTCTCCGATTTAGCAGTCACTTCCCGGCGGTGACATTTTCTCCGGCGGTTATACTCCTCTTTTCTCATTTCTCTCCGTTCAATGACGCTTTACCGCTAGGGCTTTGAAATCTTCCTTCCTTCAACTCTCTCTATCTTTCTCGTTGTAAAGACTCCGATCATCAATTTTTTTCGTGTAGTTTCCTTTTATCGTGCTCGTCGTTGTTCGTGTGAGGGGCTGATTCTTATGTAATCTTTGTTGTTGCTGAAGACGATCGATATACTAAATTCTTCATCGCTTTGCTAGATTTTTCGCCTCTGGATTTGTTTTTTTTGGAGCTTGATTGTAACTTCACGGTTGAATATTTTGAAATAAGATGTTGGATCTTAATCTAGACGCTGATTCTCCCGAGTCGACTCAGTACGGTGACTCATACGCGGATCGGCAAACATCAGACGGTTCAGGGAATCGATTGGACGAGTCAGGGACTTCGACGTCGTCTGTAATCAATGCCGATGCAGACGAAGACTCTTGCTCCACTCGAGCTTTCACTCTCAGTTTTGATATTTTAAAAGTGGGAAGCAGTAGCGGAGGAGATGAAAACCCCGCCTCTGCCTCCGCCTCCGCCTCCTTTGCCGGCGTGACTAAGGAGTTTTTTCCGGTGACTGGAGATTGTGCACATCTACGAGGTGTTGAAGGATCGAGCTCTAGAACCTGGATCGATCTCTCCTTTGACCGTTTCGGCGACGGAGAAACGAAATTGATGACTTCGGCTCCGGCTCCGGCGCCGGTTCCGGCTCAGGTGAAAAAAAGCAGGAGAGGACCAAGGTCAAGGAGTTCACAGTATAGAGGAGTCACGTTTTACAGAAGAACTGGTCGATGGGAATCGCATATTTGGTAAGCCTTACTCGTTTGGTTTTATTCCATTCATCGATTCAATTTTCACCAGTCTAATTAGTCAAATTTGCTTCAACTTTTTGCAGGGATTGTGGCAAACAAGTCTATTTAGGTATATTAAAGTTTTTTCTTAATCAAATTTCCATGGTGCTTGACAGAATCAAGATTCGATTCATTGTTTTAGCTTTCTTCTTTATTCATGTATAGGTGGATTCGACACTGCTCATGCTGCAGCTAGGTAATTTAATAAGATGATTTGTTTTTGAAGAGTTGCTGGTTTAAAAATTTATACAGGAATAAACGGGAGCTTGTTTTATATTTTGCAGAGCTTATGATCGAGCTGCTATTAAATTCAGAGGTGTTGATGCTGATATCAACTTCACTCTTGGCGATTACGAAGAAGATATGAAACAGGTGTGGATATAAACAAATCTGGTTTTGTAATAATACTTCTTTGGAATATTAACCTTACTTGGGTTTAATGTTATCTGTAAACAGGTGCAAAACCTGAGCAAGGAAGAGTTTGTGCATATACTACGTCGTCAAAGCACGGGTTTTTCGCGGGGAAGCTCAAAGTATCGAGGAGTGACATTGCATAAATGTGGAAGATGGGAAGCTAGGATGGGTCAGTTTCTTGGAAAAAAGTGAGAAACTTTGTCATTTGATCTGAAAGAACCTTTAATTCTAGATAAAGGCTTGAAATGAGATTAGGAATGGTGTCTCAGTAAATGAACCCTAAGAGTTAAGCTGATGATACAAAAGAGAAAAATAATTAGCAATGGTGATTTAAGAAGCTTGAATTGCAGGTCCTATAATGATCATGATTTTTTTACTTGTTTGCCAGAAACCTCAATATATATATATATATATATATATATATATATA
>OVAX01000106.1:0-75523 GCA_900406405.1 Lepidium africanum | reverse complement strand
TATATATATATATATATATATATATATATAAGAAGTTCAACTGTCAAATCCAATATGGTGTTTCTCTGTTTCTGAATAAACTCTTTGAAACACAGGGCTTATGACAAGGCTGCAATAAACTCCAATGGTAGGGAAGCAGTCACAAACTTCGAGCTAAGTTCATACCAAAATGAGATTACCCCTGAGACGAATAACGAAGGTAATCAATCGTAAACACTTGATCACAGTGTCATATAAACGGCTCTGATTGTTTCCTCTTTATGGTGGTCACGACAAAGTCGATCTCGACTTGGGAATCTCTCTTTCTTCAGGAAGTACACCAAAGAAAACCGGGAGGCTCTTTCACTTCCCTTCTACTAATACTTATGAAACCCAGCGTGGAGTCAGCTTGCGGGTAACTACTACCTTCGAATTATCAAAACTCTGATGACTCCTTTGCTCCAAAACATTTTCTTAATGTCTTAAAACAAAGTGCAGATAGATAATGAATTCATGGGAAACCCTGTGAATGCACCTCTTCCTTATGTATCCTCGGACCATCGTGTTTACTGGAACGGAGCTTGCCCGAGTTATAATTATCCCGTTGAGGTAAACTCATAATAGAATAATGCAGTGAAACAATCTCAAAGAAACCTGAGACAATGAAACAATGTTGTAATAATGTTTGGTCTTTATATTCAGGGAAAAGCAACAGAAAAGAGAAGCGATGCTGGAGGAATGACGAGTAACTGGGGATGGCAAAGACCGGGGCAAACAAGCGCGCAGCCACCGGGACCACAACCACCACCACCACACCGGTTGTTCTCAGTTGAAGCAGCATCATCAGGATTCTCACATTTCCGGCCACAACCTCCCGATGACAATGTGACACGTGATGGTTACTTTTATCCACAACCTTAACCTATCAAGAGAGTTTTTAGCCCCTCTCTCTTTAATATTGTCATTTGGGTGGTCTCTCTTTAATTTATGAATCAATTTTTCCAAATTCTGGTGAGAAAATATGATTACATCGTATTTGGTTCGTTGAGGAAAATCTGTGTGTTTGTTTGTATCTTTTATTCAGAATATATTTTTATTCTATGATTATATGTAAGAAATGTGTTTCTTGGTGATAGAGAACTCTGAAAGCTGGAAGGTACAAATTGTAAGTAAATAAATAAAATAATTTAAAAAATATGAGAATGGTGTTTTTGTCGTAATGTGAATTTAAGATATTTTAAAATTCAAAAACAACTGTTGAAAAGAACAGTAAAGAGAGAAAATGATAGGATGTGACACTTTTGGCTGCCTCTTCGGAACACCAAAGGATTTGGCAAAACATTAACTTCCTATTTATATACATTTTTAATATATATATATATGTATATATCCGGGTACAGAGCCAAATACATAATTCTAAAGTCACGTGTGAAATGTATAACATAAATGGTAACGGTTAATTTGGCTCAACTTAAAATTTGGCGAAATTTGTTTTCTAATTTTTTTGCATAATTAGCTGAATAAATTAAAATCAAAAGGTAACAAAAAAATTTGGCTATATTTATGAAATTTAAAATATTAGTTCAATAAAAAATTAAATAATATTGTACCATACAAAATAAATGTAATTTTGAAAAAAATCAAAAAAAACCTAATACTTTAAAGAGTAATTTGGTTGACTGTCCTATTTTAAATACTTCCTCTGTTTTTTTATAGTTAATATTTTAGGTTTTTCACACATATTAAGAAATCATTAATTGTTTTATTTTTTCTAAACAAAATATAGTTTATCACAAATTCCAAAATAGTTTAACCAATCACAAATCAATCTGCAGAATTTAAAGAGTCAAAAATATCAAAAGTGCAATAAATTTTACATAGAAATCTTAAAACATCAACTAAAAATAAACAAATTTTTTTTCTAAAACATCAATTAATAAAGAACAGAGGGAGTAGTAAATTAAGGCGGGGTGTATTGAAACCCAAATTTTAGGTGATTTGGAGATTTTTTAAAATTACCTGTTATTCAACTGATGATTTCTAAATCACTTTCCAAATTCTGTGTTATTGAACTTGAAATTTTAACAAAGTCACTTAAAATAATACACAATCTCTTGTTATTCAATCAATAGTTTATCAAAATCATATCAAATATCTTGTTATTGAAAAGTTAAGAACTTTTTAAATAAGATTTTTAAACATGATTTTGGGAGATTTTGAACATTTTTTTAGTTGAAAAAATAAATCTCAAAACTCCACCCATCTAGGGTGTGATTTCACAAAAAAAAACTTCATTTTCATTATCATTACTTTCTCTTATCTCTCTGTTACTTTATCAAAACTCATTTTCTACTTTCTTCACCAATAATATCTCGTATCTCCGTCATTTTATCAAACCTTACATTTTCCATTTTCTTCACCAATAATAGAAAGTAAAACTTCACTGCCATTTTTTCTAGGAAAAACAAGAAAACTGTAATTGGGATTCTTCTTCTATATTCTTATTTACAGGAAAATCAAAAGTTTTTGTTTTGTTTCTACCCTCTTTATCTCTCTCAAGTCTATTAAATCAAAAAAGTATGTGCCCTTTGAAATCAATTCCATTTCAATTTTGTTTTTTCGGTTTTTTCATAAGTGATTTATTCTCTAAAGAAATCTCTACCATATCAATTAGCATTAACATTGCTTTTAGTCTTCGTTAACTCATCTATGGTTCTTTAATTTTATTTTTGACATTGTCTTTTTCTCATAATTATGTGGATGGTCTCACGTTTATGATGTGGTTTATATTTTCCAAATGTGAAATCATTCTTAAAACAAAAATCACATAGAATCTCATAAATATCATTCCAAATATGATGAAAGTTCGCTTAAATCTCTCCAAATCTTTTAAAATCTAAATCTTATCAAATCTCTTAAAATGCTAATTTCAATACACCCTCTAAGAATCTCACTTTCCTACAATTGATAGCTTTATTGGACCTTGATTAAGTCCATATTACCCCTATATTTTTTTGTCCCTTTTCTTCTAGTCTCTCTTTCCCTCTTTCTCTTCTCTTTATCTTTTTGCCTCACAGATTTTTTTTTTCCATCTTCCTCCTTCCCTTCTCTTCTCTTCTCTTCTCTTCTCTTGTCTTCCTCTTTTCTCTTCTACTCAAAGGGATTTAAGCTAAAGAACAAAACAAATCGAGTAAAAAGAGATTGGGATCTGGGAACAGAAACTCATTCAAACGGCAGCGAAGTGGCTGAGTAAATAAAGATAATAAATATTTAAACGGCGGCGAAGTGACTGATCCACCATTAATTCCTCTTTCGGGTAATAGCGGATAATAAATATTGTGCTCGATACAATAGTTTTTATCCGGTAACATATTTGGCAACGAATAATAAATTAAGTTTTTACCCGGTAACATATTTGTTAACAAATACTAAATGAAGTCATAGACCATGTGTATACTATATAGTTTATCTGCTAACATATAAATTATCAGATAATAAATTAATTATCATGTATATTTTATGTAGGCGATATTAATTTTTTTAGCGGATACGAAATATGTTATCAGTGTATTCAATATATTTTGTAGTTGTTACATTTAATGTTAGTGTTTAATAAATATATTATCCTGTACAATATATTTTACAGGATACAAAATATTGTACCTACTAACAAACACGGGAACAACACATTAAATGCATTGTCCCTGCCATTAATGCTTTGTCGGCCAAATTGTAATAAAATCAAAAATTAATATTTCAACTGAGGGCAATTTTGTCTTTTACATGAATGGTCCAATGGCAGTTACTTAATAAATATTATGATTAGGGTAGTTAATAGATTTTGAAAATTATATAGGATATTGAGCTAATTAGCTATACTTTAAAACTAATTATATATATAATTTTTTTATAAAGTTTAAATCACCATAATTTTTTGGTTAATTTATATATATATATATATATATATTTTTTTTTTCATCTCGAATTATGATATTGAATATACTGTTCCAAGATTACAAAGGTAAAATACATAAATCCGGTGGAAATCATTGAAATCCCCATAAACAAAGCCCAAAAAAAGAATCTGAAACCCAAATGAGAGAAGACTAGTCCTGAGAAAGACCATGCTAGACAGCACTGAGAACACCGTTTAGTGAACGAAGCCTGAAACGATGATCAAACCTCATATGGCGAATAAGTGTACCACGTAGATGATGAATAGGGAACTACACCAGAGCGAATATAAACTATTACTCCCAAATATGGTGAAGTTGAAACCAAACATAGGTCAAGTGGTTGAAACCTTGATAGAACCCTTTAAAACATATGACCTCAAACTAGTTTTGGAAATACGGACAAGAAGAGAAATTGTCTTGTGCACAGAGGAAGCTGAACCCAACAAACCACAAAATTAATCGAACCAGACAGAGACTAACCGTTCAACCTAGGGGGCAATTAATCTAGAAACTGAGCAGAGACCTAAGTAGAACTCTAACTGAGTTAAACAACAAAATAAATCAAAGAAAAAGCCAAACCAAGAAACTAGATCTAGCGCAACAAAAGTAGAACAAGAAAAAAAAGAATATGGAACAATGAACTTGAAGCCGAAAGATCTCACCATCACCACCCATTCCAGCGTTAACCCGGACCATCAACACCTCTAGAGCAACCACCAAACCAGACTCCAAACCCATCCTATCGAAACCCTAACCTCATCTGAAAGCTGCTAGCCACGATCTAACTCTCGCCAGCCGGTGAAACTAAAGCCAAAATGGTGAACAGTATCAGTGCTATTGAAGCCACCGACCGCCATTCAGCAGAGTAGAGGCGGCAAAACTTTGATGATAAAAACTCAGATCTCGTTAAGTCACCAAGAGAGAAATATATATATATATATATATATATTAGTAAGTAATTAATAATTTCGAGTTACTCTCAATCTAGTGGTTAGGATGATCCAGCTAATGACTCAGGGTACCGGGGTTCCATTCTTCCCAACTACATTAGTATATCAAAAAAAAGATTTTAGGGTGTAGAGTTTAGGTTATGGATCCAGCTTTGTCGTCCAATTGTTGACAAAAAAAACTAATAAAAGTCATCACACAATTATTTTTTGATGTCTTCTCGGATCATTTGCATCTAATACATAAGGTTACACGGTCATAAACATCGGCCTATAAGCAAAACTTATTTCGATTCGGTTTCGATTTATTTTTTGAAGTTCTGATATTTTGACTAAACCTAATAAGTATAACGCCAAAAAAATCATCATAAAAAAGAAAAGAAAATCAAACTGTAGCGAACCAAAAACATTTCAATATCTATATATATGACATAATTCTCTACCCAAAAAAAAATTAAAATAGCAATATAAATACAATATATATACTGGCGGATGCAGCATACAATTTAGTATGGGACACTAATATTGTTAAATTCTTATAAAATATAGACACAAAATAGCATGAAATAACATATATGAAGAACCACAAAAAGTTGTATGAGTCATGTGCCTCACGGAGTCACTACCTGCGTTCGCTACTGAATATATATATATATATATATATATATATATTAATCTGAACCAAACAATCAATTTTTAAAAATATTTATTTTGTTACTCAATAACTTTAATTAGACAAATTACTTCCGAGTGGTGACAGACATGTGTAATTAGACATTTTAAACAAGTTATTTTACTATATTTTCATTGAATAAAATTAGATTTTATTAACTTAATTCTTAATTGAATAATTAAAAGTCAAATCATGCAACTATTTTAACAATAAAATATAGTTTTTCTACAATATTCTTCTACTTATTCCACTAACCTAATTGGTAACACGAATAAAAATTAAGTTAACATTCCTCTAATTCTTCAGTAACCATTTACAGCCACAGAGACCATATCTATATAAAGAGAAATTATTTTTTGGAATCCTTCTCTTTTGCTCCTCATTCTAGACCAATCGCAGGATTTTTCTTTCGAAAAAAAAAGAAAGTATGTATTGCGGTGAAGGCAAATCAGTAAAAAAGACTATAAGTTAAATTTAATTTATAGTTTTCATACGACCCTCATGAGAGATTTAGGCTGTTCCTTTTAACTTTAGATCATGACTATCCATTTCCAAATTTTGCTCATTTATTACAGGAAAATTCCTATAATATTAATATTTACAAATAAATAAATTCACTAATTAAATAATTAAAAATTTTTAATTATAAAATACAAATTTGATACCCAATAATAATTGATGATTATTAAATACGAAATCAATAAATATAATATATTTTACTATTTCTCGGATAATTTATTAACTTTCAATAATCACTATTGTTTTCCAATGATAGATTAAAAAAATTCAGAAAAATCATATAAAATAAAAACATATATAAATTTTGATAAAAAAAATTGCAAAATTTTTTTACTCCATTTAACCTTGCAACGTATTTTTAAAAATAATTTTTCAATTTTTATTTTTTCTCCATTAAAGTTTGTGTTCATGCGGGTTTTGATAATAATGGTAGAAACAATGGTGTAAAAGATGATGATGTCTTAGAAAAGATGATATTTATTTTCATAAATTTACATTTTATTATAGGAAAATTCCTATAATAATAATATTTACAAATGAATAAATTAAATAATTAATTAATTACGAATTATTAATTATAAAATTAAAATTTGATATTCAACAATAATTGATCATTAATGACAAAATTAATAAATATAATATCTTAAATGCAAATATTGTTTTTTATTAATTATCATTAAATTATTTATTCCGTATATAAATTGATAACCCATATAGAATTTGGATCCTACCTAATTTTTAAATTTTCCATAAAATATTATATTCAAAGCTTAGTAAGTAATATCTTCCATATTATATGCCAAAATTTCCTAAATCTTTTTAAATGTAGAACTACATATTAGTTTGAATTCATAAAAATGTTTTGAAATATTTTATCATTGTATTTTCTAAACACTAATAGTTGACCAAAAAATTTGCAAAATTTTGGTCACGCCGTCTACCCTAGCAATATATTTTTTAAAAATTTTCCAAAAATATTTGAGTTTTCCGATGTCGGAGTTCCAGTCTGATACGGTGGAGACAATGTTGTAGAAGAAGAAGAAGATGACTCGAAGATGACTACGGAATATTTCCTGAAACAACCTCCACATCTATCTCTCCTATTTAATCTCTTTTTTTTAGTTTTTGGAAATACCATTTATGTGGTCGTAATATTTTTCCCCTACATGTATCATTTATTTCGACGCTATCTCAAATTTAATTTTATAGATTCTCACTTTTATACCAATCATGCAAATATCTTATCGTTCTTTCATATATTAACAGAATTTATATTTAAACCTAACGAGTATTCGGCTGCAATCTATTCCATATGCGTAACATCTTAGTTTAAATGAGCCCTAAAAATAATGAGATTCGAATTAACAAAATATTTTCACCCAATTTTGTCTTACCTCTACTTGGTCTAATATGCATCTAAGTCTCCCTATATACTACCCTAATGGCATTGTATTTTTTTCCACCAATTGCAGCCTTGCCTTCTCTTTTTTCTTCCGCTTGCTTTTTGTTTAGGTCTATTATCGTTTCAGCATGGTTTCTACTTTGGCAAAAGTTGATGATTTCACTCTCTTTAAGGAAATCAAAATGAACAATCACAATCCTTGAAGAATCAGATGCAAGATCTTGCACACTTGGTCTCAATATAGAAAAATGTTCGGTAAAACCATAGAGATGATCCTCGCTAACAAAACCGTACGTAAATTTTTTAATCAAAATTTTAATTTTTAGTTATTTTAGTTATTTACCACTATTTTTTATAACATGTGACATTATTTTTCGTTGTTAAGCGTGTCAAACTATCTGCTACTATAGAAAAGGAACATGTGAGAAATTTTGAGCATGCTATAAAGGCTGGCTAGTGGAAGATAATCCATAACTTTCATGTCTCTAAAGACAATAGTCTTTACCGGATTTCAACGTTGTCATTCAAAATTGTTTTTCTCAACATTACTGGTGTCACTCCATGTGATCCAGTTTTGAACGACAATTTCATCTCATTAGCCACGTTTGACGTATTCTTAACGGTTTTTACGATATCAATGTGTTGATGGATAAGACTTTTTATATTTAATTGTTTAGTTAACCTTTAACGTTTTACTAATTTTTAATTTTGCATATAGATGTTTTTGGACAGATTGTTAGTGTGAATGAAATTCAAGAACTTCATGTTCGTGGAAAACTAACAAAGAAATTTGAGTTCGAACTAAGAGACCATCAATAAGATTTTGTAAGTTATGTAATTGTATTATTTATTATTTCTTTTTCTTTATTGTATTTTTTTATTAAATAGAATTATTAAATTTCAGTACAAAATGTTACTGTATTTACTCATTCATTATAATTCTCATGGATTCTATATTTTTATCTAATTTTGATTTTTTTCTTATTGCAGTGACAATCGTCTATCATGTTGTTTGTGGGGTTCTTATGCTAGAACATTCTATGACACTTTTTTGTGATATGTTGATGGATTGATGTATTTTCTGATTCGTTTTGCCAAGCTTCATATTTGGAATGGTATACATGTTTATAGTATTGTACTCCTTTCTATAGTTAAAATGCATGTTTGAATGGTATCTATATATTTTATAATCTTACTATGCTCTTTCGGGTTTGTTTGACATACTTTTTTTTTAGATGTCTGAAGTATCAGTAACTCTTTTGACACATCACTTATTGTCTTCAACCCTTAGCTGCTAGAGACAGAAGCTTTCACTGAGTAATATTTATTGTTATATGTAGAACAATTATCTTTTAAAAAAAACTTTTTGAAATTATTTATTTCATTTAATTACTGATTTGACAACTCATTTTTCCATTTAGTTGCTGATGGATTATGGATCATGATGAAGAATTCGAAAACACTCATACCTAAAGTATCCGATGATGATCTTTGACTTGAATATCCTATGCTTTCTATTTCCAAATTACTTGAAACAGATGAGGTAAATAAATCATTTTTATTTTATTTTAAGAAGGATGTATAGATGTTGACTTCTATAATGTTACATAATTTTATTTTCTTTTTTTAGGTTGGCCATTGTTGTTTGTTGTGTACAATTTATGGAAACGATACTGATTGGGGTTGGTAGTATTATGGTTGTAAGAAATGTAATAAGAAAGCCTTTCCTGATACTCCAATAAAGATTGAGAGTGTATCAACTAAACCCCAAACCAATTTTGGGTGTGAGACATGTAAAAGCTTCACTAGGAACGTGTCTCCAAGATATATTTTTCTGACTATTAATATATACATATTATATTAGTCGACTGCATGAGGTATTAAATTGTTCCCTTAATTCAGGTTTAAGTTGCATCTAAAAATTATTGATTCCACTGCTGAGACCAAATGTATGTTGTTCGATAGTTTTGCTGCCGAGGTCGTAGGACAGAAAGCAAGTGATATTCTTGGTTCAGACTATGCTGAGGTATTTTTTTTATTAGAGTTTTTTAGTTTACAATTATCCATTACTAAGTTTATTAAATTGTTTTGTTTCTTATTTTTAAATTGCATGTATGGAGATTTAAAGTTCTGAAGAATTATCGGCTGCTCTCACCAATCTAAGAAAAAAGACATTCCAGTTTGGTATTGTAGTTGAGAAGGATAACATTGGTCTAAGAAATTATATTTCAAAGTTGCTAAAGTTTGGTCGGATGGTAAAAATGTAATTGAAACTATTGATCTTCTATCTACCTCAAGTGATCAAGTAAGTTCATCAGTTTCCTCAAGTGATCTTTTTTTTTTTAATATGCTATGTTTGCTTGAAATTTTGTATAATATTTCTAATTATTAATGTTTATTTATCTACATATTTTTGTTGTATACAGATAATTCATGCAATATCCAATAGTGGTGAGAGTTCTGATGTGGCCGGTTCATTATTTTCAACACCTTCATCTAAGCAATCTGATCCAAAAGGACTTGATGATGAAAAGTCTTCGACTAATAAGAAGCTTTGTGTTGATGTGAAGAGCGTTGAGATTCCGTCTTCTACTCTTTTCAAAGACGTAGTAGACGAAGATGTTGCTTCCCTAATTGCTCGCAAAAATTATTACAAGCGTCACAAGTGATGTTCTCATTTTTTTTAATTTCTTTTCTTCAGTTGGATACATTTGCTTTGTTTTCCATTTGTTTCTAATAACAAGTCCTTTGCTATTTTTTATTTTACGATTTAGCATATTTTTCCTTTAGTTGTTTCTACTATAATTTGTTACTTAGTCTTCTTTAAATATCGTAATTCGCTTTGGTTCTTAAAAATAACTTTTTTTTTCTACGTTTGATGTTTCTATTATTTTCTACTTCTTATTTTAATTTAAATGCTTCTTTCAATTACTAATTTTCTTTGAAAGACTTCTGTGTTTGTGTTTATTATGGTCAATTGAAACAATGGTAATGGCCACTATACATACAAAGTTGGAAAGATTTATTCTAATAGTAAGCTTGAGCTATCTCATATTGTCAGTAAGGTATGCTTGATGTATTTTAAAAATTATCTGGTTTGATTATAGCATAAAACTTTGTAATATATTTCTTTATTTTTGAGTGCTATTTTAATTTTATATATTCTGTTACTTATTTCATTGAATTACTTATTTTAAAATTTTTTATCAATAATATTGATTGATTACTTTATTAGTTGCTAATAAACTACTCCATCCGTTTCATTTTAGTTGTCATTCTAGAGTTTTGTATACAAATTATAAAAAAAAGGTAAATGTTCCATTATGCCCTTATTTGACTATTTGAATTCCAAATCATTTATTATTTTATTTACTTAATTATGGGCAAATGAGATAATTTTGTATTAAATTTACATTGGAAAACGAGAATGACAACTAAAGTGAAACAAAAAAATTTAGCCTAGAATAACAAGTAATTTGAAATGGAGGGAGTATAATTATAAATATATTACTAATTATGTTAAAATCTTACAGAACACTCAAAGAAAGAAACATAATAAAATATTAAAAGAATATTGTAATTATTAATTAGTTAATAAAAAATCATAATTATTAGGAAATAAATGCGTGAGTTGATAATCCCAAAAGCAAGTCAAAATCTTCATCCAATCCTTCCCACTGGTTTGTAGTAAGGTACTATCTTGATGAACTCTCCTCCACAATCGCATTTTCCTTTGACATATGAATTTTTGAGTTTCTTCAAACCATTTTCTCTTCGCCAACAAAGATTTGAATGCTAACTAATATATCATAAAAATACAGTCTCCTTGCTAAGATTTTAGTGGTTGGGTTAGAAACATATTTAAACAAGGAAGGAGGTTGTAAAATAAGGAGAAGAAGAAGGAGAAGATGAAGAAGAATGACAATAGAGAACATAGAAGAAAAAAGAGAATGAAAAAGAAGAAGAATAAAAACAATCAGGAATTTTATTAAAGATGGTAATTGAAACATATTGGAGTATAATATCTCAACATTTAAAATGAATTAATCAATATAATTATATTTAATAAAAACATATTATGTTTTGGAAACTCTCAAACATGAAAATAATTTTTTTGGAATTCTAATGTTACAAGCTGAATTAAAACGTATTTGAATGTTTAAATACGTTTCGGGTCAGAAACGTATTTAAACAAAGAAGGTTGTAAATGATGGAAAAGAAAAAGGAGAAGACAGAGAAGAAGATGAAGAAGAAGGACAACAAAGAACATAGAACAATCACGAACTATTAAAAAAAGTTAATTTGAACATATTGGAGCATATCTTATAAAATCTCAACATTTAAAATTAATTAATTAATAGAACTATATTTTAATAAAAATATATTATGTTTTTAGAAACTCACTCAAACATGAAAGAAATTGGGTTCAAATTCTAATGTTACAAGTTGAAATGAAACAATGGTATTTGAATGCTAATTAATATATCATAAAAATACAATCTCCTTGCTAAGATTTTAGTTGTCGGGTTAAATTCGTATTTAAACAAGCCATGGGTTGTAAAATAAGGAGAAAAAGAAGGAGAATACCAAGAAAAATGACAACGAATAACATAAAAGAAGGAGAGGGGAGAAGAAGATGAACAAAGACAATCACAAATTTTATTAAAGAATGTAACTGGAACATATTGGAATATAATATCTCAAATTAATTGATCAATATAATTATTTTTTAATAAAAACATATTATTTTTTAGAAACTCACTCAAACATCAAAATAAATTGTATTGGAATTCTAATGTTACAAGCTGAAATGAAACTGTGGTATTTGAATGTTAATGAATATATTGTAAAAATTTAGTCTCATGGCCAAGATTGTAGCATTCATATCAGTAACGTATTTAAACAAGCTAGAAGGTTGTAAAAGATGGAGAAGAAAAAGGAGAAGAAGGAGGAGAAGACGAAGAAGAAAGATAACGGAGAACAGGGAAGAAGAAAGATGAAGACAATCACGAATTATATTAAAAGAAGCTGATTAGACCATACTGGAGCATATCTTATAATATCTCAACATTTAATATTAATTGATTAATATAACTATATTTTGATTAAAAAACATATTATGGTTTTGGAAACTCACTCGAACATAAAAGAAATTGAGTTCAAATTCTAATGTTACAAGTAGAAATAAAACCATGATATTTGAATGCTAATGACTATATCATAAAGTTTCGATCTCCCGAATAAGATTTTACTAGTCGGGTCAAATAAGTATTTAAGCAAGCCAGGAGGTTGTAAATATTATGAGAAGAAAAAGGAGAAGACGAAGAAGAATGACAACATAGAACATAGAAGAAAAATGAGAGCAAAAAAGAAGAAGAACAAAGACAATCACGAATTTGATTAAAGATGGTAATTGAAACATATTGGAGTATAATATCTCAACATTTAAAATGAATTAATCAATAGGATTATATTTAATGAAAAAATATTATGTTTTGGAAACTCTCAAACATAAAATTTTTTTTTTGGACTTCTAATGTTACAAGTTGAAATGAAACCGTCTTATTTGAATGTTAAAAAATATATATATATATATATATATATATATATCATAAAAATTTAGTATCCTGGCCAAGATTGTAGCTTTCAGGTCAGAAACGTATTTAAACAAGCCATAATGTTGTAAGAGATGGAAAAGAAAAAGGATAAGAAAGAGAAGAAGAAATACAAAGACAATCACGTACTATTAAAAGAAGTTAATTAGAACATATTGAAGCATATTTTATAATATCTCAAAAATTAATTAATTAATTAATTAATAGAACTATGTTTTATTAAAATATATTATATTTTTAGAAACTCACTCAAACATGAAAGAAATCGGGCACAAATTCTATTGTTAAAAGTAAATGAAACCATGGTATTTGAATACTAATTAATATATCATAAAAATACAGTCTCCTTACTAAGATTTTAGGGGTAGGTTTATATTTATATTTAAACAAGCTAGGGGGTTGTAAATAAGGAAAAGAAGAAGGAGAAGACCAAGAAGAAGGATAATAGAGAACATAAAAAAAGAAAGAGAGCGGAGAAAAAGATGAACAAAGACAATCATGAATTATATTAAAGAACATAATTGAAACGTATTGGAGTATAATATCTTAACATTTTAAATTTATCGATTATTAAAATTATATTTTAATAAAAACATATTATTTCTTGGAAACTCACTCAAACATCAGGATAATTGTATTAGAATTCTAATGTTAGAAGCTTAAATGAAATCATTGTATTTGAATGTCAATATATATCATAAAATTTTAGTTTCATGACCAAGATCGTAGCAGTTGGGTCAGAAACGTATTTAAACAAATTAGAAGGTTGTAAAAGATGGAGAAGAAAAAAGAGAAGAAGACGAAGAAGAAAGACAACAGAGAATAGAGGAGAAGAAGAAGAAGAACGAAGACAATCACGAATTATATTAATGATAATACAACATAAGATTGAACAATAACTCATCTCGTCAAAGATACGGAAAGACTACGGTTTTCTTCCCAATGAAGCTGAATATTCTCTGATTCGATTAGAGTTTTTGATCCTTAACAATTAGAGTTTCATTTACTGGGAAGTTTCCTTAATTCGCGAATTTGTTTAATTTTTTCATTTTTTCTTTCCTTACTTGGTTCTTATGCTTTTTCTCCATCATCTTGTCACCCTAGCCGCCGCCTCGTTGTTGTATCCTCCCTTGAGTATAGCAAATTTGAAGCCTTGGAATGTCGGAAACAATCAATATGGCCATGATGATAAAACCCATCAAGTTGAAGTGCGTTTTGAAGGTGTGTGTCATGGAATGTAATAAGTGCAGTATTATTGGGAGACTTTTAAACCTTGCCAATCAAAAGATCTCGAGTTTCATACACGACATGCCCCGTTTATGGAGAACCTATGATAGATGGCGTGGTATGCCTTGTCGAAGAAAAGATTCCAGTTCGTGTTTGACTCTAAAGCATATCTCGTTTCAGTTTTAAATGTTGGTGCGTGGACTTATGAAACTGGAGCATCATTACATAACGGTGGACTGAGAAACCACCATTTGATTTCTTGCAATTCTTGCCAATTTGGGTTAGACTATACAACATTCCTCTGTTGTGCTATGATACAGACGCCATTACGGAAATTTTAAGTGTTTTGGGTCAAGTTCTCAAACTTGCCTTTGATCCCCAGAAACCACAAAGTCGAGGCTACATTCGAGCCAAAATCGCGATTGATACAAACAAGCCCTTAAAGAACAATTGTACGTTTAAATTCACAACTTAAGAAGTGGTTGTAGTTAAATTTGAGTATGAGTGCACATGGAAGAGGTGCTCTCACTGTCAAAGAATTACCCACTACAAGCCTAGATGCCCTTTCTTACTTCTAAACCGACAATTTTCTGCTACGGTATGAGATAATCCAAACAGAGAGATTGAAGCACCAATAATCAATAAAGACGATCATCTCTATAATGTATTGAATAAGGACGATATGGGCCTATACCCCTTGAAAAGCAAACTAAAGATTGCCTAAATGTTCTTAGGAACTACCTTTCTGCTACGGACTAAGCTGAGAAACAAGCTCGTGTAATAAGAGTCTAAAGACAACTTTGGAATATGGACAATGAACCCAAGGAGCAAGGACGCCTCCTTCACCTTCAATCATCTACACTTATCACAAAATAACTTGATGAAGGAAATGGTCCGGTAATTGAGTTCCCTGAAAACACAAAAAGGTTCATGAGAAGTCCAAGCTCCTTACAACATCCTTTAAAGCTGCACAAGAACAAGTTAATGATCCTTTTACCTTCAATGCATTGGAGCTCATGCATATCTCAATGGTTAAATAAACCTAACTCAACGGTTTCTCAAGCTTTTGTGTTTACAATTGGCTTTTCCGGGTTAGGTCTCAATTTCTCAAATGACGCAAATACCCTAGTAAGTGGAAGAGGAACTAGTTGAAGAAGCCGGTGACACTTGTCTACAAGGAAAAGAAGAATGTTGAAGATGAAACGGATGTAACTCCAAAACGGAAAGCTTGTGCGGAGACAACATAGATAAAAGGCTCTACTTCAGCCAAGAGAAATAATGTCGAGGCGGTTTCAAGTGGTGAACTGCCTTCACAGGAATGAGTCTAGCAAGCTGGAATTATCAAGGTGTAAGGAACCCCCTGAAAATTCAAATATTTTGAGAGATGCGTCGAGATCATTTTCCCGATCTAATGTTCCTCGTGAAGACTAAAAACTCCAAAAATTTTGTTGAATGTCTACAAAAATCGTTAGGATATGAGTTTTTCCATATTGTGGAACCAGATGGTTTGAGTGGCCTTTCTCTATTTTGGAAGGCTACTTATAATGTTTTTCTAGTAAAAATATTATTGGTGTTCAAGTGTGGTTGGGGGAACTTATCTTTTTACATATCATTCATTTATGGAGAACCTACAAGAAGATAAAGACAAGAAGTGTGGGATACTCTAACAGATATTGGTAGCACAAGATTAAAATCCTACTTAGTTATTGGTGACCTCAATGAGCTTATATACGATTCAGAAAAAATTGAAAGCCCAAGAAGAGATGATGTAACGTTTGTACCATCTCGTCACATGATAAAGGATTGTGGCATGCGTGAATTACCTTGTAGTGGGAACTAGTTCTCTTGGGCTGGATTTCATAACAACCACTACATTCAATGATGGCTTGACCAAGCCCTTGTTAATGCTAAATGGTTATGTGTATTACCAGCTTAAAATCATAGACTAATTAATCTACGGTTTGCTCATATGGCTCCAGTAAAGACAGTAGATTTATCTTTGACAAAAGATGGGTAAAGCGACAAGGGATCAGTCATGTTATTTCTTCCGCTTGGTCTGACAACAGAGGTGATCCTAATCCTCCTTACTACAAGGTTAGGTAACTGTCAAAAATCCTTATCCATGTGGAAAAGAAATAATGAATGCAATTCTAAACCCAAGATCCTTAAGTCCAAAGAGCAAATTGAGATTAAAAGCAAGAAAGTTCAACCAGATTTAGTAACTCTTAAGGAATGTTATCACCTGCTAGCTCAAACTTACTTAAAGGAAGAGGTTTATTGGAACAAAAGAGTAGAGTAAATTGAATAAAGAAAGGGGATAAAAACATGAAACTTTTTCATGGTTGTGTGAAGAGAAGAAGATTTCAGAATCACATCCTGATATTGATGAATGATGAAGGTATTGATCAACTTACGGAAGGTTATAAAGGTAATGTACGAGTTAACTATTTCAAGAAGTTATTTACTTCATTAGACTCGGTATTCTCAGGTGATATACTCTGTGGTATAAGCATGAGAGTAACCGATGATATGAATAATGAATTAATGAATTACGAAATCTATTAGTGATGAGGAAATTAAATCAACGGCTTCTGGGATCAAAGGGACTAAAAATCCTGGTGTTGATGGTATGATTTGGCTCTTTTTTTAGACATTTTGGGAGACTGTGGGGAACGAAGTGGATTATGAAGTCAATAGGTTTTTCGAGACGTGTTCAATTCCAATAGACTAGAACTTCACACAAATTTTTCTCATCCCTAAGATCCATAATCCAAAGAAGATTACATACTTAAGACATAGTAGCCTCTGTTCTATGGCTTACAATACTGTATCCAGAATCCTGAGTCAACGCCTAATGAGGTGTCTCCCTTCGCTTATCTCTGAGACACAAGCAGCATTTTTGGCGAGGAAGTTAAATCCAATAACATCCTTATAGCTCATGAGTTGATTCATGCCTTAAAGACAAACCCAAGATGTAATGAAGATTATATGGTGATAAAGATGGATATGTCAAATGCTTACGATCAAGTGGAATAAAAATCGGAGAAGATGGATCATGGAATGTATCATTTCAGTTTCATATTCTAGTAATCCTCAGTGGTAAGTCAAATGGCCCTAACAAACCCGAGAGAGGTTTACATTAGGGAGATCCGATTTCTCCTTTCATTATCATCCTCTGTGATGAGGCCTTAATCCATGTTATAAAGTGATCAAATCATGAGAAGAAGATAACTGGGTTAAGAATTACGAGACATTATCCTTCAATACAACAACTGCTCTTTGTGGACAATAACATTTTTGTGTGTAAGGCTACACTGAGTGATGCAAATGAGATTCTTAAGTATCTAAAACTCAATGGAGACGGCTCATGTCAGAAAATTAGCTTTAGTAAATTAGCCATTACCTTTGGAGCTAAAAACTGATCATGTGATGAAGAGACTCCTAAGTTTGTTTATGGGTATCTCACAAGAAGGTGGAGATGGTAAATACCTTGGCCTCCCCAAATGCCTTAGTGGTTCAAAACAGGAACTCTTGAGCTTTATTAAGGACTAAACTCAAGACTTGTTGGTTGGTATAAGAAATGCTTATCCCTGAGAGGTAAATAGATCTTAATAAAGTATGTAGCCCAAGCACTTCTAGTGTATGCAATGTCGTGTTTCAAGCTAATGAAAAACCAATGCAAAAAGATAACCAATGTGATTACAAAGTTATGGTGGAACAACAAGAAAAAGATTCACAGGGTATCATGGAAGAAAATGTGTAAATCAAATAGCGGCGGTGGACTTGGGTTTCGAGATGTGGGTGTGTTTAACCAAGTCTTGCTTGCTAAGCTAGTTTGGAGAATCTATCTGATCCCAACTCTCTTCTTAGCCGACTTTACAAATCGAGATATATTGTAGATAAAGACTTCTTTGAGGCGAAAAAAGGCAACAAACCCTCCTATGCTTGGAACAGCATCATGTTTGGTTGTGAGCTTCTGCAGAAAGGTGTCATGAAGTTTATTGGTAATGGAAATGATACTCTTGAATGGAAAGATAATTAGCTCTTTGATGGAGCTCCAAGAAAACTAATCCAGATTCCGTTAATGTTTGATATTTGCTTAAGAGTGGCGGGGGATGGACATGGCTTGTGGGACATTGAAAGATTCAAATCACTTTCTGAGGACTTGGAGAATAAGAATATCCTCAATGTTATTATGTGTGTCTCGCCCGATGATGAATAGGTGTGGCCTTTTACTCTGAATGGTAAATACTCTATCCAAAGTGGTAGCCGGTTTGCTAGTAGAGAGAGCTCTTCAATTGAAGTGTTATCTGTGAACCAAATATGGTTGAATTGGCCTAAGAGTATTATCTGGAAGCTAAACATTGTGCCCAAAATCAAGTTCTTCCAATGGAAAGCTACCTTTGGAGCATTAACTGTAGCAAAACGTCTTCATGCTCATGGTTTGAATGTAGATCAAACATGTTCTATATGTAACCTAGGAGTGGAAGCCATAAGTCACGTTTTGTTTAAATGTGGTTTCACAAGTCATTTCTTGAATTTATCACAAATTGTTCCTCTTCCATCAAATTCTACAGGCTTGTTTAAGGACTATCTTGAACACATTATTAAGTTGAGTTTGTCCTTTCATGCAGTGGGTACTTTAAACCATGTTATCCCATGGATTATGTGACATATGTGGAAGTCTAGAAATGGTAAAATATATACTAGGAAGACACAAGATGCTAATATTTTATTGGCCCAGGCGATTGAAGATGCTTAGGAGTGGCAAATAGCTAATTTTGAAGAAAATGAGGAGGTCTCGGAGTACAAAACACTTTCTCCTCCTGCTTTCACTTGGATGTAGGAGTTGTTAAATGCAACTTAGGAGTGTCTTGGTCTAAGTTGGACATACTTAATGGTGTATCTTGGGTACTACATGACCACTTTGGGAAAATGCTTTTTTTCATAGTTATGATGCTTTAATGCCTGCTCTAAACAAGTTGGTGGCTGAATTTAAATGTCTCTTATGGGCGGTTCAAATTCTTTTGGACCTCCATTTCACATTTCTGAAATTTTGGTATGAGAATTCCACACATGTTACATTATCTAATTGATTGGCCTAAATTTAGATCTCTACTAAATCAATGGAGTGTTTTGTCACAAAATTTTAATTCATGTACAAGTAGGGTCTCGTCTTCGAAAGATAATCAAGTCGCGAGAAGGTCATCCTAAAAACGTACAAGGGACGGTAGATGGTCCTCCTATTCTACTTCAAGTTCCCCCAACTGGCTTATTCCCTTAATCAAATATGAGGATTGCTTACAAGCGTATATCATGTTCTTACTTTGTTTTGTTTGGCTCTGTTTTGGCCTTTTACCGTTTGGAAATACAATTATTGTACTCATTTTTTGGCTCAGTAGGGAGCTTATTACTTTAATAAAAAAATGAAAAAAGAAAGATTGAACAATAACAAATAAAGAGAATAGAAAAACATATCTAAATTGAAAGATACGTAAAGGATATTTGAAGACATGACTCAACCTTGATGAAGTGAAACCATTAAAACCGTTGAGCAACTTGATAACAGATTGATGAGAATGGTTGCAAGAATCTATTCAATACTACAATGTTACACACTCAGGACTCAAGTAGGCTGCAAGAATCTATTGGATTCTTTATTGTTGCACAGACATGACTCATGTAGACTCAAAACCATACTAAAGTAACCAATCTACCATTAGAAACCATGATCTCAAATCGCATGTCAGGCGAGATGAAGCACTAGAAACCTACTTCACTCAACACTTTCTCTGACCAATCAACTGTTGTCAAAGAACTAGAGCTCAAATCAAACTGAAGCCGAGAACATATACGGAGGAAGATGTAATCCAAAAAGAGTTAAGACCTATTCGAGGAGATACAATCGCAACCAATAAGATCCTAGTGCTCTGCTAGACGTGTAACTAAGAATGAAGGCTAGAGGCATAATCCAATTGCTTATGCTCATGCTTCAAGCATAGGACAAAAGAACATGACCAAAACCTAATTTTCTTTAAGGTACAGACTAAAACAGGTACATATAGATTCTCAGAGAGAGAACAAAATAGGAGGAAGAAAGAGCCAAAAACAGACAATCTCTGACGACCCCGTCCACAGAAGCTGGAAGAAGGAAAAACCATCGCCTTAGACACACATATCTGAACCACAGCTTGGGATCTCACGATCAGTGCCTTATAAATGAAGGATAAAAACATTCTCAAATAAACGAAACCTCCATGCTTCCGTCACCAGCAGCTGACGATAGAGAAAAGCGTCGTCATGGGTTCCTTTTCTCGCAGTGGTGAGAATCACCGTTTGCCAGAGAATGAGATCTAAAACTAATTTTTTGCCGCCTAAATTAAAGTCTTGAGAGGAAAGATGCCGCTTAAAGGCTTTTTCTTTTCTTTTTCTCTTTTTTGGTCCAAATTCTACGATTAGTTTTTTTCTTTCTTTTAGGTGATAGAAATATTTAGCACTCAAAAATCATTTATGTGTTCTTGCTAATACATCATTTTAATCCATTCACTTTTTTGCATACACTTTTTTTTTGTCAACCTTACTCTTATAATTGGAGTGACAAGGCCCGATCAATAGCCAAAGCCCATATTCTAAAATCCCTCTTTTTCCTTCCCTTTGCATCGGGGAGGAATCGAACTCAGGTGCCTGAGGAAAGCTAAAGTGGCCAATTAATTTCCGAGTATCTTATTCATGTAGTTAGAATGACTTTTACACAGTCGAGGACATGTGTTCCAATGGTAATGGCCATCTTAGCTTTCCTCAGGCACCAGGGTTTGATTCCTCCCCAATGTAGAAGGGAAGGAAAAAGAGAGATTTTAGAATATGGGCTTTGGCTATGGATCGAGCCTTGTTGATCCAATTATAAGAGTATGGTTGACAAAAAAAAAGAATGACTTTTACACAAAGGTTGAAATAAAACAATGTGAGACACCCCAAAAAATAGTTTCCAATCGCAAAAAAAAAAAAAAGTTTCTCTCTCTTCGAGAGCATTTGAAGGCGATTTTTGATCTTCTACTTCAATCTTCGTTGTTGCTCCTGCTCCGGTGAACGGTAGTCGGAGGCGTCGTCAGCTTCGACACCGTTCACCTCCTTTTGCTTCTCCATCCGATGATCTGGGTTCAAATTGGTGTTTAGCCGTGTTTTGCTTTTTCGGGGGATTGTGGCCTTTCTCCGAGCTTTTCTGGTTGGTTTTCTCCTCTTAGTGGTGGTGGTCGGAGTAGATGGTGCTTCTGGTGTGGTGGTGGTGCTGGTTCTGTCTCGCCGACAAGTGGTTTTTCAGGGTGATTTCTTTTCGGTTTTCGTGCCAATTTTCTTGCGAACCTAGGTTTTGGAGCTTTGGTTTAGTTTGTGTGGATAAGTTTAGTTAGTTTTCTCCTCTACCTTAGAATTTCATCTCAAGGGATATGGAGCTGTTGACTGGGAATCTTCTTCCCCATGGTTTCTCCTCTGCTCTGAGGTCCTTATTAGGGTAGGATGGAGCTTAGTAGTTTGGTAATTTTGTTTTCTGTTTCTAGTTGGTCTTGAGTATTGTAGTCATTGAAAGTCCCACAATATCTTTGAGCAAGTCTTCGGTAGCTAGCTCTCTTGGAAAATCTATTGACATTGGCATTTACAAAGAAGAGAATCATCTTTTTAGAGAAAGTCAGTGTTTTCAGGTCATCGTCTATACGTCTATACGCCTGCTTTGAGATTGTTGTGTGGGATCTTCTTAGGTCGTCTGAAAGACTTGATTCATTGTTGCAATTTGGTTTTATCTTGGGATTGCTATCCTTTCGTCCTCACACAAAATAAAAACAAGATGAATATGAATTATAGCTTTCGATTAGGATGATAATACATCTATAATACTTATACAAACATATCGTACATTGATTTTTTTTTGTTCATATCGTACTTTTTCTTACATAGATTTTGCTCTTGGTAGAAATATGTCTTAACTAAATGTCCATAATGTCGTTAAAGAAAAAAAAAAAAAAAAACTAAACGTCCATAATGTCGTTAAAAAAACAAACTAAATGTCCATAAATGATAATCCTAGGATTTTATTTGGTTTCTCCATTGGAAATGGGACTTTAGTACTTTCTGAACGTTCGACTTACTTTTTTGCTACATGTTGATTTCTTCCAAAAAAATTTTTTTTTTTATTAAGTATTAGAACATATTTGTGTAGTTGTTATGCCAATTGTCTAGATAAAAGCAAAATATGAGATTCTCAATCTTCTGTTCTGTCAAATCAAATCTCCAAATCTATCCACTGTCATAAGAAACTAAAATTATTATCCACAAGATTCCAAAACTGGTCCTCTCCTATGACTCATATGATCGTATCCTATGCCTTTACCATTAATTAAACTCACATTTTATTAAACATCTTTTAATCTTTCTTTTAGAATGCATCCACTCAATCTTATAAGGCACGCATTATGCAAGATCAGTAGTAATCTGTTTGGTTGGACTATGGGTCTGATCAGGGGCGGATTTACATAGGGGTAACATGAGGCACGTGCCCCATTCTGTTTTTAAAATTTGTTAGTCATCTATTACAACAATAGAACTTATTGGTTCAATTGGTTATTACCACTTCTCTTATTTTATCAATTTTTTTTATACCAATTTCTGTTTATTTCCACGTACAAAAACAAATACATGTAGTCATATCCCATAATTTATTTTATTTCATCTTTCTAAACTTATAATTTTTTTTTCTTTGGTTGGTTTACAATTATATGTATTTTTTAAATTATGATGTTTAGAATATTATTATAAGACCAAAGAAGTTAAAAGTTTAGTTGCTAAGTATGATAGATGTTGGTTTGTCTCTGATTTAATTTGATGCTATGTAGTGAGTTTGAATTCCTTCCAATTTCAATTGAAAATTTGGGCTACAGATTGGGTCAATTCGATTATTATTGACAAAAATTAATAGTAAAACTGATATTTATGGTATACTATTAAATAATATCATACATACACATATATATAAAATAAAAGATTTTTTCTGTGAATATTATTACTGTTAGGTGCCTACAAATATTTGTTCTGGATCCGTTACTCAGTCTAATTGGTAACAATGTTGAAATGACCATTTGGAAAAATAAGTAGTTGAAACAAAAGTCGTTTAAAAACAACCGTTTTGCAAAAAGAAGTTTTTAAACAAAGTCGTTTGAAAATTAATATTGATTGGTAGCATTATAACGGTTGAATAGTGTAATGAAATAAAAATTAGTATGTAAAACTTGACTTAACGAATTATTCTAAAAATTATGGAATAGTATATAGTTTAAATTTTTTGATGTAAAAATAAATATAGATTAAAATTATATTTTTAAAATAATATTTGCATACTAACAAATGACTATTTTTCTAAATATAAACAAATAACTCTTCTTAAGCCATAATATGAATCATATATCATGTCTTAAACCATAATAATACATAAAATACTAAAATAAATTATTTAAAAATGATGGTCGTTTCCCAAACGACCGTAAAAAACTCAGTTTGCAAATGACCTTTTTAAACGACCATAAATAAGTCTAAATAACATTTTCTCAAAAAAGTCGTTTGCAAACACTCGTTTCAAATAAAATACTAATTGATAGCAAAATAAATATATTATTTGCAAGCGACCATTTCAACGTCACTCAAACCCTATATGTTTAAGGTATGCAATGATTTCATTATTTAACTTAGTATCTGATAAATTACTTAACGTCTTGTATAATTAAATTTGGTCAATCGTGATCGCCATGTTAGTGGTCACGTTTACATTATGTACGTACAAACGACTCGTCAGACAGCCTCAAGATATCTCTCTCCCGTGGTATCTAAATTAGAATGCATTTTACGTAATTAACTGTGACCTTTAGATAACTAGAGTTTTTTTTCATCTGAATTATATTAAAAACGAGGGTTGTTCAAATATATAAACCAATGGAAGTCATAATTTGACTGGAAACAACGTCCCAAAAAAGTAACTAAATATAGAATTTTAAAGTGACTAAATTAGGACACGGAATTATGTGGTATTTCATTAGGTGAAGACGATAACATGATTGCATAACTCCCTACAACGACATAAGGTTCTACGAAAAATATTGGGTATGATTGCAAATTATATGTTTATTTTGCTACTAATCAGTATTTTGTATGAACCGTTCGTTTGTAAACGACTTTTTCAGAAAAAGTCTACTTAGTTTCGATAGTTTGAAAAAGTTTGTTTGTAAACAGAGCAATTTACAGTCGTTTGAAGAACGACCATCGTTTAAGAAACGACAATCATTTATAAATACAAACACTCGCTTATTTTTGTTATTTATGTATATAACTGTGATTTAAGAAATAATATATGATTTATATTATGATTCAAGAAAAAGATTATTTTTTATATTTAAAAAAATAGTCATCTCTATATATGTATCTTGGTGTTCCATTTGTCTTTATTAATCTTACTACTTTTTTTTTTCTTGAGTCAATACTTCGTTTCTTTGAATTGTTTAGTTCTTGTTATGATTAGATTAAAGTCAAAAATTTTATTGTTTTAGATTAAATTGAGTTCTCACATCTTAGTATTTCTAGTATTATACTTTATGCATTCAATCTTAAAGTAATACATCAGTATGTATACACGATAAGTAATGATTTTGTGTATCACACATCGAATTATGCAGAGGCAGCACGACTCCATTATCATCTTTGAGAGCCTGATTAGTGATTATTGGTTCTCTGTAACGCACTCAAGACTTGCAATAGAAAGTGAAATTTCTTGTTTGGGTTTTTGAATGATTTTGGATCGGGTTGTCGTTTTGTGCTGCTTTTGATTTGGTGGTTGATTGGGTAGGGGAATCAGGTTATTTGTGTTGGATGATGGCTTAGTATTGCTTCGTTCTGAACTCGTTTAGTATGAATTGGGCCGACTTATAGGTGATTAGGTCTGGTGGGTTGCAATTTGATATACATTGTAATTTACCACCTTCACATGCATCTTCCACATTATTTTGGTTGCATATTCACTCATTTTAGGATGGATTGCATTCATTTTGCATCCTTAAAATCTAGGACTAGGTATTTGTATATTTTGCATCATTTTCAAGTGTTTGGAGCTTCGGTGAGTGTAATGAGGATGGAGCCGTAATGCATTGTGAAGAAGGATGGCAAGGAAAGGTGGAACAAAAAGGAGAAAAGCCAAGGAATGAGGAAGAAAAAAAGGTTGAGAAGGAGGACGAGCTACGAATCGGCGGATTCACTTTGGGTCACGTCCGATCCAGAACAGGCTTCGACTGGTCCATCCCGGATCGACCAATCCAGCACGGGCAGTGATCGATGCCGAGGTGGCCGCGGCCGAAGCCAACGTACACGCCATGATCACAGATCGCACTGTCTGAAGCCTGGCGGGCTTCGGCCAAACTGGATGAGGCTTCGGCTGATCTGATTCGAGAAGACACATGGTCTGGCCGTAGCTTGCCCAACACCAGACGATGCCACCATAGCTTCGGCCGAACCCTTACCCGGAACCAATTAACCACTTATCTTATTTTTTATTTTATTTTGGTTTCAACCCGGTTTATCCCGAGTCGATTTAGTATATTTTAGAGCTTATTTTAGCACTATTTAAAGGCAATGACCTTTGGTCCAAGCCACCAATTCACCTTTGGTTTGTTGTGTTGGAGATTTGGAGAAGATTTTGAAGGATTCCTATGGATTTATGAATCAGCTTGTGTTTCATTCTCCTAACAAGAGTTTATTCTTACCCTCTTCTCCTCTTATCTTTATCATTTCAACTATGTTTATTTTTCTTTGAATTTGATACACAGGTTTTAACCATAGTATTCTATTGCAAGTGCACAACAAATAAAGTAGTATAGAAAGGATCAAATCGACGAGAACCAAATGATACACTATCAATCTTTTAAACTAAATTAGAGCTAAGACATATCAAATATTGATGGTGGTTTTAATTAAATAAATCAGGAAATAAAATGATGTAAACTCAACAAATAAAAGCATCAAGGTCAGGAAATTCATCAAGAATTCAGGGTCTAAATCAAGGAACTATTCAAGGTATGTTTAAGACCAATTATCGGCAAATACATAACTGTATAGCAAATCCACTGTTTTGGCGTCGATTACTATATCTAGCAACCTAGAATCTTAACTGTTGTTTGGTCCTAGAGATCTAAACATGCATTATCAATTAGGTATGATAAGTCCACAATTAGTCTTAACATCATACTTTCGTTGATTAAGGACTAATTGCTCATCTATGTTCTTTTAGGCATCTAACAAACACTTTTGGTGAGTTAAATAACCTATGATCATAAGCTAGTTAGCTACTCTAACCTAAGCATTAAGAACAACTATAGATGGAGAACACAACAAGATAAAACCCTATTTGCCCCTAATCCACCGATTCCTTAAAAACTCTAGAAAACCTTAAACCTGATTAGAAAACTACTCAGACATGATTGAAAGAAACAAAGCAACAGACATGAAAAAAACATAATTGAATTGCAAAAGTAAATAATAGGGTTCAAAATTATTCTCCAAAAGTTATAGATGATGAAATCTTCTCCCTAAGCTCTCAAGAACAAAACTAAAAGTGGCTGAAAATAATGATGAAAGCTTGTTCTGAAAAGGTGACTAAAAACATAATTATAATCTTTAAAAATCAGATCTGGTACAACTTAAATTGACCGGGCGAAATTAGGCAAATTTATGGTTTTCTCGCAGAACCGGTCAAAAATGACCTGTCTTCACTAAAATCGTCATATCTTCCTAACTGTTTGTCCGATTGCCCTCAAACCAGCACCAAATGAAAGCTAACTCCTGTGGCTATTGTGTGTTAAAATGAACTCAATCCAACAGTTGGAATTCTTTCAAAGAAAGCCAAACTTCAGACGTTTTTGCATGATTCTGCATCTCCATATGTTTGTTTTCACTCAAGAGATCTCATCTTCTCCAAATGTAACCTATTACTTGAAAAGACTCGATAAAGGACTAAAAAATTAAAAAACACTTACTTTGACTCAATAAAACCATGGAAACAAGGGTTAAAACCCGAAAAAATGCAATATATTGTAGTTGTGATTGAATATGAGTGAGTAGTCACCTAATGGATTAAGAGTTAGGTATATCTAGGGGTATGATGATAGATTCTTGTTGTTAGGGTTGTTATATCTATAGATCCTCCACTGAAGGTGCACTTAATGCTGGGTTAAGTCTATTAACTAGTAATCTTGAAGGTAGGGATTCATCGCCAGAGGTGTTCGATAAAATGCTGGAAATAAAAAACTTTTTTTGTGGGGTCACCTTCCCTAGCCGGTGAGAGCTAAGTGTTAGGTTGGATAATGGTCTTAGTAAACTAGTTTTTAATGCTTGTCAAGTTATAGGTTGACAAACGAGAGTTTAGTTTCCCTATTTCTTGCAAAGGGGATGATGCCATGAGAGTGAATTAGTCTAGATAAAATGAGTTTCATGCCCTCGGATGGTATTTTTTCTAAGAACCCTTTATTTACTTAGATTTATTGTTATTCCTTGGATCAGATTGTCTAACCTTAGATATATTGGTTTTATCGATTTATTACTGCTTGTTTCTTTACTTTGCTTTCATTTAAGTTTTTAGTCTTTGTTTTTCATCAAAAAATATATCTATCTACTCTAGCTTGAGTTGATTCCTTGTAATCAGACCATGTAAGCTCAACCTCAAGTGCAACCAATGACTAGTTGTTCGTATTTGTTATATATATTTGATTGTGTACAAAAGTGAAGCGATCACAACTCATTTTCAGTGTGAGTAGTGCATTCATTTGAAATTGGGCTTTGCTTAACCATGGGGATCAGTGAGACGATCTAACCCATGGACACATAGTTTGGACTGAGTTTCTTCCAACCATAGTCAGCTATAACCTAACAAATTAAGTTTCTTTAATTAACATATTAGTGCAAGACATTTGATAAATAGGCGCACTAGCATAAACTATTTCATTTAACATAGCTGATCATTTCTAGTACAATGAAATTTGCTACACGAGCTAATACATTGAAAAAGTAGACCATCTACCCGACCTACACCATCCTTTCATGGCTTCCTCATACTTCAACAGTCTTCCATTCAGCTTTGCCAATTTAATATCCTCAAAGGGTACTTTCATCACCTGCATTCACGAAAATGCTTATGCACAACTATGCTTAGTGAGGTGGTCATTATGTCTCAATAAACCTAACAAGAATCACACTCAACATTCAATTCAATAAATTCACCATAAAAATCAAGATATAATTCGATTCGACTAAACACCCAGAACTGCTGACAATCTTTCCTTGATTCATGCATGCCCCGACGAGCATTCAGCCCTCGAGCATGCTTCAGAATCTAGACTCTGAGTTAGCTCAATTTGATCATCATTCAAACTCAATCAATAATATGTGATGACAAGGATTAAACACAATCAATCTTAATGCATCTAGACTTAACCAATTTATTCGAAATTCATCCAAGTTAGACTCATAGTCGCACATCACCTTAACTTAACATGTTCTTCATTTCTGTCGTTATTTTCTCAAATGGGAATTACTCCTAACTTGCTATTTTTCAATCACACTCGAATTTTGTTGTATCGGACACGCAATATTCTAATCTTGCTCAGAAGAACACATAGTAAAACCGAATAGTCTTGCCATAATTAATTTGTAAAAATATTTTCTATGATTTTCTATTAGTTCCATGTATAGAGGAAAGAAAAGAAGGATTAAGCGTATTTATAGAGTTTCTAGCTTGGTGGTAACAAGGTTTTGCAACCTCTCTGTGTTATCAAATCTTCGTAATACTTGAGGTATCGAACCAAATAAGCGTGTTGCTAGCACTAAGGGTATTCTTAGGCTATCTAATTCAAGCGCAATCTAATCAAAGCTAGAAGATTCAAGCAGACAAAACAGAGTAGGTTGGAAACAAAGCATGAAACATAAAAACAGAGCAATGGAAGGAAAGACAGAGCAACAACTACAATCGAAATGCAAGTAACTAAGCTAAGTAATAAACGAGTTGGGGAGGGGTCTTGAGGAGCTAGGGTCATCGATCTCAGCAGTCCTAGTGACTAATCACCTATCCAACAACCTAATGGATGATCTCTAAGCCATAGATAACAACAGCAATCTGAATCACTCTCATGAATTCTAACCTTTTCTTAGCTACAATCAAAGCCATTCTCATGGTGACTATAGCAAGGAAAGCATTAAGAACTATCTATCTAGCCTAACCAGCACCCTAAGCATTTAATCTCTTAGGCAAAAGGAGCAGATTCTAACTCTAGGTTCCATCTAGCATTTCTACAAACACCTTGTGTGCACAAATGCATGAGATCATATTTCACATGGCCATAATGAAATAAGCATGAAGAGCACCTAGAATGGAGAGATCTAGCATGAACAACCTTGGATAAGCAATCATAACACTAAATCTACCAAGATCTAACCCATCTCCTCAATTCCCCTAAGCAATCTACTCAAGCATCATGTATGTAAGCTTAAACCCAGAAAATGAAATGGAGAACATAATTAAGAAGAGAAGAGCAAGATGAACAAGATATATTAAAAAAGCTAAATCAGAAAACTATTCGTTCATACAAGATCTAAGCATAAATCCATAAGCAAAGAGAGAAAAACAACATTTGAATCTCCAATACTATCTCTAAAAACGTGGATGTCTGCTCAATAAGTAAAAAAGGCTATTTATAGTCCAAAAAGCCCAACCCTAAATGGGTCAACGCGGAGAAAAAGTCAACAAAATAAGCCTACATGGCGAGCTGCATAGGCGAGTTGTCAAAAACTGGGTTACAACTCGCCACTCACTTTGAGTCGTGGGTCCGAGTTGCCTTCATAGTGCCTTTCTGAATGTTAACTCGCCTTGGGGTGGCGAGTTAAGTGAGAGAGTCCAACTGAATCGGGTCTAATTTTCGCTCCTAACTTGTTTTTCTCCTTCTAATCCAAGTCTATGATGCTCCTCACGTCCAAGTAGCTCCAAAAGTCCTAAACAACTCAATATGCAACATGTATGCAATATGAACCTAAAAGGAACTCTAGAATGATGAAAATGTTGTAGATATGGATGCAATGTACACTAAATGATGCTTCTAAATGTGCTAAAATGCAGACATATCACTTGGTTTGATGAACACCACCTCCTTCTCCACATTTTTATGAGCACTCCCACATGCCTTACTTAGTCAGATTTTAGACTTAACATGAACTTGCTCACACATATGTCTCCTTCATGTTACACTTTCTGACCAATCTTCTTAACTAGCTTACAATTGAACCCCTTTTATTTTAGAACTTTTCAACTTAACTCACCAACTTTCCTGAAACCCATATGGAATCACCAGTAAGATTCACAGAAAGTGGGTGTTACAACTAACTCACACTTCAAATTGATTTATTCTCAAATTTAAGACTTGGTTGAGCTAGTGTTTTGTTCCCTATACCACTTAGGATTTTTTCCTTCATTCTTATTTATGGTTCCCAAATGATCTCTATTTCATCGCAATCTCATTCTATGTGGACCATGTAAGTCTTTTTCCTTTGTTTTTCTTTAATCCTTTTTATTTAGAATCCAGATTAGTCTTCCTTCGACCGTCAACGTTTCCTTGAGATCCTTTGGGGACTCGATCATGCCTCGTTACCAATTACTAAGGCTTGATACCAAGTCTCTTGGTCATCTTTAAGGAAATGACAATCACACATGAACTAGAATTACACATTGCATCATATAAAGACAAGTTTTCAATCGTGCATGAAAAAAGTGAATTTTCTCGAATCACCTAACTTGGGTAAAACTCTGTAAGTCAAAGCTTCAGCTTTCTCTTTTTTTTTGTAGTCTCAAAAAATTTCCTTCATCGGTATTGTATTGTCCCTCCTCGAGTTTACAGTCTTGATTCAAGGTTGTTTCCTCATCTATTGATTCCTCTTCTTCATAAAATGTGTTGGAGAATTTTTTAGTATTAGACTCTGGTTGTCCTGGTAATTTATCATGTGAAGTAAATAGAATTGTCGAAAATGTTTGTTGAAATATTGTGTCTAACACCTTAACTCGTGAGGTCAAGATATCAAGCACACTAGTCAAATCTTTGCATATATTGTACACTTTAACATCCAAGTATGAAATTCTCTTGTTTAGTTCAGCTGTGTTTTTGGTTTGCCCCTCCAAAATTTTTTTCAACATCGCTTTAGTATTATCACCCTGTCAAACAAGCTCGCCTACTTTTCACAGGAACGGTTGATTTTGTGCGAAAAATTTGTTGTTGTTGAATTGACCTTTGGGTACAAACTCTTGTTGATTGTTGAATTGCCCTTTTGGCTGGTTGAATCCTTGGTTATAGTTATGATATTGATCCTAATTGTACCTCTGATTCTGATTTTAAGGCTGATTGTTTCCCTGATTGGACATTTGGTTGGTTTGTTAATTGTTGGGTCTTACTGGTAGATAAATTTGGTCTCCATATTTTTCATGTTGTTACTCCAGTAGGAAAGATATGGATGGCTCTGGTAGTTGGGTTGTAGCCATTTGGATATGTTCCATTAACATTTGTGGTATTGAAATACAAGCACTCTGCATTGACATAGCTAACTTCTCCTAGTTTCTCTTGGATTTATTCCGGTAATGGCTTGTGGTTGATCAGATTAACCACCATCTCATTCCAACAGTTGACAGGTTGATGGGTTGCCTTTAGGACATTTTCCAATTTTTCCTCTAAAGCTTATCAACTTCTAATATGTCTTGTCCTTTTTAATTGAACTAGAACGTGCAACTCTATCATATTCATCCCCATAACATTCGTCATTCACAGAAAAATTCTCCACAATTACCAATCCGTCTTGTTTTTTTTCTAAGAAGTGTCCATTTGATATTTTACCCAATGATATTTTGAACTTGGGTACGACACCACGATACAAGGTGTCAAATAAAGATTCCTCTATAATATCGTGATGTGGACAATGGGTTTTATACCCTTTAAAATGCTCCCAATCTTTGCTTAAACTTTCTTGCGCTTGTTGAGAAAATTTGGAGAAGTAATCTCGTGTCCTAGTTGTTCTTGTTGTAGAGAAGAACTTGACAAGAAATAGCTTTCGACAATCCTCCGATGTGTTGATCAACTCGTTGGGCAGGTATTTTTCCCATTGATGCGCTTGATCAATTAAAGAGAATGGAAATAGGCAAAGCTTCAACGCATTTTTGGAGACTCCATTTATCTTTTCATGTTCCACAAAACCTATTAAACTGGTCGAGATGATTAAGTGGATCTTCACTACGCAAACCATGGAAGCGGTTCTCTTGAACTATGTTGCTCAAGCTAGCCTTAATTTCAAAATTTTTGTTTGAAATATGAGGCCCCATGATTCCAGTTCATTGCCTATGAACACATGGTTCATAATGCGTACCAATCACTCGGGGCTGTCTGACAGAGTGATTGGGTGACAGACTGGTTCATTTGCCTTGCACCTTCAATCGTGAACTGTTGTTCCATTCCCAATCCAGTGACTAGCGAGGTGATTCTCTTTCTCGGTGTGCCCTGGAATTACAATTCTCTATTCGATTTATATCTTGCATTGGCTTAAGCAATGTCTTTCTTGTCAAGCTCTTCAAAATTATAAACCTGTGGAAAAAAATAGTAGAATCAACTCAGAAAAATTGTTTATAAATAAACCTACTCTAAAACTTATACAAAATCTCTATGGAGTTGCCAATAATCTCCAACAACAGCTCCAACAATTTGATGTGCACAAAATTTTACCCTCGTGTTCACTAACCGCAAAATTACAGTTTAGTTGTAGCAGTAAGGGATCAAATCTGAAAGGGGATTAAACTTAATCAATCATATTAGAATGATAATGTACATTACATAGAGCCAAAAACTCTGAGCTTTATGTAATTAGACGTTTGATTGAAAAGCTTTGCATATGGAGAGCTGTTGTTCAGAACTGGCGTTGGCAATCGATTAATCAGATAGATAGTGGTTTGAAATGTATAAGGCTAGTATTCTGCAAGTAATTTAGCTTGAGTCATCGGAGTTAATCTCGTTTCCACGATATGCCTGAGTTTTCGTTCTGCTATACCATTTAGCTCTGGCGTATGTGGTGGTGTTGTCAAGTGAGAGATGCCATTAGAAGTGAGAAAGCTGCGTAAAACAATGAACTCTCCCCCATTATCCGAGTACATGGTACGTATTTTGCTGACAAACCAGTTTTCAACAAGTGATTTGAAGGCTGTGAATGTGTCTTTAACATATGATTGGGCTTGTAGAGGGTGGAACCATGTATATCAGGTGTAGTGGTTAACGAAAATTACATAGTATTTATAATTATCCATCAAGAGGTGAGGTGATGTCCACACATCAATATATATGAGTTCGAGTGGTTTAGAGGAGGTGAGAGTATTTAGAGAAAAAGGCTGTTTATGGGATTGATTAATGAAATAATCAGTACATTGAAATGGTTTATTCAAAGAATTAGTAACGGGTAACAAAAAATGAGAAACAATAGTGTTTAAAATTGCTAGAGATGGGTGGCCAAGGCGGGAATGCCAAGAGGAAAAGGTAGTCTTTGGAGACGGGGAAGCGTAGAAGACTTGGGAGGTAGGGACTTGCTTAGGCCACGCATACAACTCGTCTTCAACCTTGCCGCAGAGTAACAGGGCACTCGAACTGTGGTCTTTCACCTGAAAAGAATTAGAAAGAATTCAACCGATACACCATTAGCATTGTATAGTCGGTACATAGAGATTAAGTTTTTGTGAACATCAGAAACATATAAGATATCACAGAGTTTTAAAGGACGTTGTGAAGTAGAGAGAGTAAAGAAACAGTCTGGGAAATTGGTAGACTAGACCCGTCTGCAATCTGAACTTCTTCTCCTCCATTATAGGGCTGGTGAATGGAGAGATTATATAGATCAGAAGTCAGGTGATGTGTAGCACCACTATCAAGAATCCAGCTGTTCGGATTGTATGTCGAAGAAACAGCAGCGAGATTAGCCCTTGGCTACCACAGTGAAAGTTGATGCGATGCTGCTGCGTTTTGCCATGTATAAGCGTTTTGTGTGAATTGTTGGAGCTGATTGCAATGATGAGTGCTATGTCCGAAAACACCACAAATTTGGCATTTCCCTTGATAACCACGTTGGTTTCTTTGTTCCGATCTGACATGATTGTCATTATGTTGTTGCTGCCAGTGTGTGTTGGATCTGTTGTTGGTGTTGAATATGTGGTTCCTGTTTGATGAGCGAGTCTAATTGCGTGAAGCAGATGTGTTCCTGGATGAAGCCATATTTGCTGTGATAGGCAGAGAAGGTGACAGAGACGATGCAGCTTGAATCTTCAACTCATGGTTAATGAGTTTTTCGTGTAGCTCAGTTAATGTAGGAGGTTGATCTCTTCCTTCAACTTGATCGACAATTGTCTTATACTCCTCAGGTAACCCTTCTAAGATGAATTCGATTTCATCTTCAAGATCAAGTGGTTTCCCTAACAATGCAAGTTGCTCAAACCTAGTGCGAAAACCTTGCATATATTCATCAACGGACCGAGTCCCTTTTGTCCACTGCTTGATTTGTTGCCTGAGTTGTTTGAGATGACCACGTGATGGTAAAGCGTAGGTGGTGGAGAGCGTGTTCCAGATCTCAACAGAGGTAATGGTAGTAGCTAAGATTGGCTGAATTGAGTTGGAGATAGCACCAAGCAAGTTATTGTAGACCAATTGATCTTGCCTTTTCCACAGGGTATAGTTTGGATTGGGAATCAAGGTATCACCAGTGGTAGCAGCGATGGTGGGAGAGGGAGTAGCATGGACTCCAGTGAAATGACTTGCTAAACCGTAGCCATCAAGAAGAGCGTGGATTTGTCTACCCTACATCAGAAAATTGGAAGATGTCAACCTTGTGACATTAGTCATGTTTACATTTGATAGAGTGTTTGTAGCTGAGACAGGAATAGCCTCGTTTGAGATAGAGAAAAAATCATTGGCCATGATTTGTTGTGAGAAGATTTGAAAAAGAGGCGGTTAAGCGATTAAGGTAGGAGTCGATGGTGATCTGATACCATGAAAGGGGATTAAACTGAATCAATCGTAATAGAATGATAATGTACAGTATTTATACAAGTAATCTAGGTATTAGATATTTATAAATATATCCTTACTCCTATAAAATCCAGAAGTATTATTGTAAGCAAGTACACAAAATACACACAATAGTCTAATCTAAGCAGGTTGACAAGCAGTCAACTAAACAAATGTCATGTAACTAAAGTAAAGTTCACATATAGAATAGAAAGCATAGTTAACAAAATGCAAATTATAAATATGCAGATTACAAATATGTAGATTAGTTTTGGTTAGAAGTAACCATTCCAAACTGAACTTATAAAGAATCTATTATTTTGAGTCTAATTCGGTTTCTATTCTAATACTTATTTCGTAAATTGAAAATGGAACTGAGCAAAGTTTTACTTTGTATCTATGTAGTTACTATAATTTCAAAACCGCAAGAACTAGTCCGAACCGAATTGAATGTCCGGACTAATCAATACAATAGGGACGTGAACTGTGGACACGGCAAATTGTGATCCAGATTTGTTTGGAAGTTTTGTAAGTTTAAGCAAATTGGAGCCAACGAAAAAGATAAGGTATAGTTTCTGTCGAATTAAAATACGATGAGTATTGACCCATGGCATTTTCTATGCAGAAAGAGTACTAAATAAATGTAGATAAGAAAATTTATTTATTAAATATATAATAGTTATTTTTGGAATTGCGTAGTCAACATGAACAAGGCTACAAACACATAAATAATAAAAAGCAAACTAAATACCAATGATAACCTACATTGTCGGAGAAAGAATCCTTAACTTAAACAATTGTATTTTTTAGTGGCACAAATTGAGACAACGTGAGACGATTGGGAAAAAAAAAAAAACATAATGGGTCCAATTCTTTAACGAATTAAATTTTTATATAAGCGAATCAATGTGATGTCTCCCCAGATTCATAAATATCTGCTTTTATATTATTAAGATAGCGTTGGTGCAATAGAATACACTAAGAAACCGACCCATTCTGTTTGTTTATCTTTACAATTAAACATAACTGTAATTCAAAATATATTACTCTAGATAATGTGACAATTTGAAACTAAATTCTAGCAAGATAAAAAAAAAAAACCATTTTACTAGCTTCGAAACCATTACCTAAAAAGAGTTTACATTATTCTTATGTTTTTGCTACAATACAAGAACATATTTTAGTAGATATTATGTAGATAGTCAACTAATAAATTTTTAGTTACATTTGGATGTTATTCAATTGGTGTTTTTTTTGGGTTGACATATAAGCTTAACCTCCTCATAATGGAAAATCCATATTTGACATATTTCAAAACCAAACAAAATGTTAGAAAATGCATAAAGCAATGATAATAAAACCTTCCTAAAGCTTTTTTACACGCACCTTCTTCTGGCTCAGTTTCTAAGTAATAAGAAGAATAAGATTCATGGTCGACCCGATTCTAAGCGCAGCTCCTTAGAACATACCCCGATGATGGTTCAATCAGTCAGTCCAAAGGCAAATCAAGCTCGCTGATTCTGACAAAGTCTTTAGATCCTAAAGGTCCCATTGTAACCAGGCATCTGATTTGATGAATCAAGAAGTCTCTCATTTTGAAGTCTGTTTCGAGCTTGGATCTCATTACTCATTAAGCCATCCCAGTGACCATTAGGCAATGCTAGATTTCTAGAGAGTATGTTAGTCCCTTGAGATTGATCTATTAACCTTGATGCCATTCCAAGAGAATCAGCGAATCTACAGTTTTGATGCGAAGACAACGGACTCTGCACTACCGCTTGTTGTTGAAGCTCTGCTACGTTTCCAAACATGCTTGTGTTTCCTTGATAGTTTGATCTGAAATCTAGACTTGTATTCTCAAAGCCTTGACCAACGGCCAAAATAGCAGGATCCATAAACTGAACATCCCTGACATGATCAACTGGAAGTGACTGCTGATACAGATTACTGAAGAATGTTGAATCCGAAAGGCGATGGTTACCTACATGTACGAAAAATGTTTTTCAATTTAACTAGACGTATAAGTAGAGCAGCAACATATGTGATACATTATAAGAACCCAAAAAAAACTTTAGAGGCAGATAAACTACCTGAAACACCATCAAAATTCTGATGTTCTCTCACATTTGAGGCAAAGCCCGGAGGAGGTCGACTTGGAGCTAAAAATCCAGGTGGTGCCGAAACCGGATATCTTGGAACAGCTACAAGACAAAGATAAAGAATGTTAATTATGATTACAATAATACCAAAGATATGCAGGCACCATGACATACATGCTTTTAAAACACCTGAACGCATAATATTTCCATAGTCAAAAAGCATCAGTCAAATAGTAGTGATATGCCGAACAAAATTTTTTAATTCTAATATATATTCACATAAAGCTGAACGATACATGTTACATATTATTCCGGATAGGGAACTAGAGTGAAACTTTAAATGCACAACCATCAACTAGAAAGAACCAGTTTGGCGCAGTATAAGTAAACATGAAATGGAATATAAAAAATACCAAAAAGGCTCGAAGTTTAAAGTTAAAGGATGAGAAATCACACTCACCAGAAGATTTATAAGACGAGGGCAAACTGGAGCTTTGCGTGACATAATCTGTTCCCTTAAAAAAACCAGACGTAGGACCATTGTACATCCCAAGCCTACCCGTATCAGGACTCCGTCGTTCAGAAAAATTCAGGTAGAAGTCACTGCCATGTGATATCTGATTGAAGACGTTATAAGAATCAAAAGCTTGATCCATTGATTCCTCTTGCCTTGCAAAAGAAAACCGGGATTGATTACTCTCAACATTACTGGAACTGGCTATCTTCCGAGACCTGGCCTCTTCATCACTTTCCCCTGATAGCTTTGCAAAGTTATGAGGTGAAGTTAAGTATTCATCAAGATCTAAAGACAATATATTTGCAATTATCCTTTCATCCATTTCACTCCTAGAGTTTCCTTCTGGTTCGTCCAAACACTTTCCAGTTGGTTGTGTGACCTTTTCTTTGTCAGTAAACAAAACAGAATTGTTAAGACTGCCGTTTAAATGGTTGGGCTCCCTAAGTGGCTTCTCGGTACGTCCATCAGAGATAGATGCTACATTACTTTCTCTGCTGTCAGAATAGGAGGATCCAAACACAGCCCTGGTCTCATCAGGCTCAGCCTTGTACTGGGATGAATAAGGCTGCATGCAATTTAAAGTGCGTAGTAAACCATTGGGCTGACAGTTAAAAACTTCTGGATCCTCAAGTCTCTGTCTATTGAACAATGATATATCATCTTCACCTTCAAGATACCGATCTGTTACCAACGTAGATACTAAAGCAGTATTTGCATCAGCTTCTTCCCTCGGGACAACTACCTCATTTGCGTTAGTTCTGCCAGACTTCTGTAATGGCTGGACTTCTCTAGGTTCTTTGTCACAACGCTGTAGATAATCTTGGGTCACTTCTGTATATGAAGACTTCACAGAAGCATGATCAAAATGTGAACTATCAGAGCCAAAAGCAACACTATCTGCATCCACTGACGGAATATCACTGCACGCACTCTGTATTCTTCTATTTATCATTTTGATTCCATTAGACGGCATGGAATTACTAGACTGAGAATTATGTTCTGGAAAATCTGTGCAATCTGATGGCTCACTAGCTCTACTATTATCAACACTTGCAGAGGCTAATGCTCTACTATTTCTGATTTGAGTTCTATTAGACAAGGAAAGCTCAGGAAAATCAGTTTGACCATTTAATAGGCTTTGCGGTTGGTCTGCAGAACGATTATTCTCTAATGCTGGCTTCTTTAATACATCACTACGAGATGAAGACGTCTGTTTGGAATTTATCACAACCGCAGATGAAACTGCAGCAGCTTTGTCTCTTAAAGGTTCCCTAAAACATGGCGTATTTGGTACAGAAGACTGGCTTGAAGATTGCATTCCCCTAAAAACCAGTAACAAGTTTCAGACAAAGCAGTACACAATGGAATGAAAAGATATCATAAGATTTCAGTGTACCATAAGGCTCCAGCAGGAAGAGTAACAGTACGACTGTTGCTGTCATTTTGAGGAGAGCATTTAACGACACTATGTGCATTCTGTAAAGGAAAAAAAATGAAGCCAGATGCAAAATAAATCATACATAAACGCATCTAATCCTTCTCATAAAGTATAAGGACACATGAATATGCTAACAACAGATACAATTTCAAGACGCTCCAAGAAGAGCTACCAACTTACATTCAAAACAACTCTTGGAATTTTTCTTGTGCTAGACTCATTATCAACATAATCATCCACTGGTGGAGGTAACATACTCCCAGAACGGCGCGGAGAATTTTCCGTCCCACCAGTAATTTGTTGAACCATTCTCCTTTTCAAACAACAACAAAATTAGATAATCATCACATGAAGCACAAATACAAAACAGAACAAAGAACTGATGCACAATTAAATGCACTATTAAGGTCTATTACATTATACTTCACCAACATACCCCACAATGAGTATCAGACAAAAAAAGAATCAAGCACAATCTATTCCATTAAACTGAAAAGGTAAAGCGATATCAGTATCATTGACGTTAAATTTACCTCATGTGCACTGATATGGTCTCATCTTTTGTAAAACTATCCTCTTGGGAACCAATCTCATGCAAATACAGGCATTCTGCATTGGTGCAAGGCTGCAGAAACAAAAAAGCATATGTATTTAAGTATTTAGAGGAATGTAGTGAGCGGATGGAAGATAATATCTTCTTACCATGTTTCTCAACCACGCATGACAATACTTCATGGTTCCAAAACATGCCCTAATGACATCCAAAATATATTAGAAATTGATTGACAACCAACCATGATTAATTTTGAGAAAAAAGGTAAACATCACATACTTCAAAGATCTACCATCCAAAATAAATCCATGGACTGATCGGATACATCGAATTGCTTCCTCCTCTTTTGAGTATGTGATATATCTAGGGATTTTCAATGTTTGTGACAAAAGAAATGGAAATCATTACTTCAGTGAAGTTTGTTGAAAAGCAAACATGTCTAATAGACCATAGAAAAAAAAGGGGTTCTACTTAGCTATATGAACTCAAAAATATTAGTTCATCTAAAACTAGATACCATTATTGGCATGTGTAAGAAAATACGAGGACATACACACTGCAAGTATTATTTGGAAATTGTTGGACAGCCCCAGCTGCAGTCCGAGACATTGCAACTTTAACGACTTTTCCATATTGACCAAAGTATTCTCTACGCTGGAAAAGCTGCATACATAAAAACCCAAATTAATGAGATGAAAATAGTGAATTCTCAAACATATATGAGTACCAATGAGCTAAGTTAGGATTTTTAAGTTACATCTTCATCTGCCAGTTCAAGAGGCAGGCTCATAACGTAAACCAAATTTCTCTGGATGACTCTCACACCAGTAAGATCTTTCCGTCCCTCTGAAGGTTTAGGCTTTGTCTTCTGAGACTTTTTCCGGTCATTGTTGAGTTCAGCAACCAACCTGGTGAATTTTCCAGAAAAGAAAAAGAAAATAAGTTTCCACATTTTACAGAAACCAAACAAAAAAAAGTTTGTTTTCAGCTTGAGATCTACCTTTCACAGCTGACTGTCATTCCAACAATCTTTTCCTTATCATAAGGGGTTCGACATGCAGGACAACGACCCTCTGTCTTATCTTTCTCAGCCATCTCTATGATATGATGCCAACACCAAACACATATCTGCACAAAGTACAGGTATTTATACCAAAAAGTGAACAGGTAACAAGATACAGGTAATGTCTGTAATAAACATTGATTACAGGAAAAAGTGCCTTCTCAAGATGATTATTGACAATGTGGGTCAACCAAAATGAAAAGGTTCTAAGTTTTATGCAATTTGAACTTCTTTCTTCTAAATTGCATCTTTCCCTTATCTTCTATGAATATTCAAAGTATCATCATTAATCTTTGTGTATTCATGGAGATAAGTGAATAGTTCCTTTTAAACCCCTTGGGTACTTCTTACTTATGAGATGATAACAATACTAGATTAACTATAATCAAGTTTGTCTACAACTTAGGTAATCTCGTGCCTGGTAGGTGTTTAATGACATGTTGGATTGAGTTTTACAATTGCTATTCATACCTAGCTAATGGGAATTGATCACTAGAGAGTTTAGTGCCTATTTCGACTTGTGATTAATGCATGCTAGACATTTGATTAAGAACACAAGTTTATGTCAATTAAATGACACTAGCATAGAATTAAGTGACCCAAGGCCTGAGAATTAGCATCTTCAGATAATCTGAAAAAAATAATTGATCATGGTCCTCTTTCAGCAAAACACAGTTCCACACCAAATTAACAGAAACTCAGATCCTTTTAGTATCCGTTAAATGCACAAACTCAACTAAATAGGCTGAGAAAAAAATCTGGTCATACAAAATTGAATTGGAACTGCCAAAAACCGTGGTTGCAAGGCCAAAACCTATACCCTCAACGAAGAACAACAACAGCCAATTGTTAAAGTTCGAATAAACAAGAACCCAAATATACTCTCTTCAAACAAGACGAAGTGGTTGTAACTTGTAAAAGTATCAAACCTGATATCCACATTTGCAAGGTTTTAGATGTTGATCAGTCAAGTCCATCTCCTCAGCACAGAGAGGACAAGTCTTGTCTCCTTTCTCATTCATCGTTACCTAATAGTTTAATCAACCATTATAATTATTAGATAAGAACATATTCCACAATTTTCACTGAATTAAAGTTTTCTAAGCTACTCCTACAAGATTAAGAAGGAAAACAATGGAAAAGAAAACTCTAATCAAAACCTTAAGCCAGTTAAAACCAAAAATCAAACTTAATCCTCAAAATCAAAGAACAATTTTATGGAAGTAAATAACTTTTTAGACTCTTAAACCTTCAAAATTACAAAAGATTGTGTGCAATGCAAAATCTTTACGACTCCAAATTCTGGGTTTGCTTTGCCATATATGAAGGACCACCAAAATAAAAAACGAAAACCCAAAAAAATATATAACATTGAAGAATCAGGGTAGAACTCACAAGCAGTCGAAATCTTCTAGCTTCTAAAAAATTAACGAGGTATGGTGGAGAAATTCGAGTCGAACCTTCGGAATCAACGAAGAAAAACCCTAGTTCCCGCGATAGGGTTTTGAGAAACGCTTTATAGAGGGATTTCGAATGGAGAAAAAGAGATAGGGAAGAAGATAGTTACGATTTGGGACGGGATTGAAGAAAGATTAAGAGAAAATCGAAGACGAAGATTTGCGAAGAGACGAAAAAACTGCTGAAAAATATTAACTGGCTAAACCTTCGCCAATGGCTGGTGTTTTTCAAAGGTGTAAAATTGAAATTTGCCAATTAATACCCTAAATAATGATAATAATAATAATAATAATAATAATAATAATAATAATAATAATAATAATAATAATAATAATAATAATATGAGAAAAATATATAATAATAATAATAATATTACCTTAATTTATTAACGGCAAATTATTTTCATATTAAAAGTGCATAAAAACCTATATCTTTTTCTCCGTATTTTTTTTTGTTAAAACGTATTTTGTATTTTGTGCTTATTAAAACTTAAATTGAGATAAATTATGTATTAGTCATGGTTAAATTAAACTCAAATACTTACACTCTGGTTTATGAATTGTTTGTGGTTGATTTAAACTAAAGTATTGTCATGTTAAAACTCAAGTGCTTAATGTTGAGAGTTGTGTTTCTCCCGAGAAGGACGAAAAACAAGAGATTGATTCATCGTCAAACAACTTTTATTTTTGTATAAAGTCAACTCAGATATCTCGAGAGTATTGAGTAGATGATAACATAAAAATGTTTAATTTACATAATTTTATTAAATAAAACATACTCAAAAAAAAAAAGTAGAAATATTACATGTTTTGTTTCCACTATCTCTACAACCCAACATGAATTTTCATTGTTGGCAAAAAAATTTGAAAATAATTAAGTACAAAAACAAATCAAATTTAGGGTATTATTGGAATTGCTTTCTATTTATTACTTAAAAAAAATATTTGTATACGATTTAAATTAAACCAATTATACTTTAGTTTGTTTTTAGCTCTAAAATATAATTGGTTTAATTTATTTTATAGAAAGATTTTTGCTTTTCAAATCAAATTATCAATCAAATTTTTTTGATAAGCAATTATTTTCGTTCCATTGCTTTGAAAATAAAAAATCTATATATGAAATTAAAATTAAACTAATGAAAAACAAACTAGAATATAATTTAATTTAAATCTTGCATGAAGTTTAATTTTTGCTGTTCAAAGTAGCAAACGAGAACGTCATGTCTCTCCTTCCGATGCGCCATGTAGCTTGTTTTAAGTGCCATCCATTTTTCTCCTAGCCGTCTCTTCTCCGCCTAGCTCGACAGAGGCGATAGGGGCCATTCGTGATGATCTTTTCTTCTCGCTCACCAGAGGACATGACGCGAGGAGTTGAGTTTAGTTGTGAATAACCCGTCGGAGACATATAAATCTGGTCTGTCGGATTGAAGATCTCGCCGGTCGGAATTGCTGGTCTGCCCCGTCGTCTCCTGCATCGTCGATTGTTCTGGGAGCGTGGTGCAGTCATATGCTGCCACCTTTGTTAAGGTCTTCCTCGCTGGCGATTTGATGGCTCCGGATAGTACACCTCTAACTCTCTCCTGCCTAGTACCATCTCGATCTTCTCTAGTTAGAGGACGACTAGAAATTAGGTTTAGATGGTCGTGGGCGGAGGTTTTAGGTAGTTTGGTGTTCTCCTGGATTTGGATTAACTGCATGGTTGCTGCTTGATTAGGGTGCGTTGGTTTGATGTGGCATGGTTCTAGTTGTTTGTATGTGGTTCGACATCGAAGCTTCTCTAGTTTTGGGTCGAAGATCAAATAAAGATAGGGGTCATCAATTTTCAGTCACCCTCAAAGTCTCGTCTTCACGGAGCTGCTCAAGACGGTGAGGTCTTTCTTTGGCGGCGGCTCCTTATTGGGTCAAAAGTAAGGCCCACCAAAATTTATTTTTGGGCTTCGTTTAAATTTCTTAATGGGCCTTGTGTTAGTTTTTTTTTTTTTCACTCAAAATACTATTTATTAATGGAATAGGTAAACTCCAACATTACAACTTGGTTTAAACACAAACAAGATTATTAAAACCAATGGCAACATAAGAATGACAAAGACAAAGCACCCTATCAGAGACTAAGATCAGGATGATGTCGATCATGTAAGCTCCGTGAGATTTTGTGGAATGGCCTTACATTGGGATCCATGTATCACAGCTACTTGCGGTTGTTCAGCAGTTCTTGGTAGGCAGCCACAAGGACCTACTACAACTGCAATCTCAATCTCAATCTTAAAGCCAACAAGAGAGCAAGAAGTGCAGCAGATCATAAAGAAGATTTATTGCATGTAAAAGGAACTAAGAGGAAATCACACACCAAAGATAACCATAAACCAAGCAAGAGAAGGATAATAAAACAGATTAAAACCAGGCAAAGGTAGTGATGGCTAAATGATCAATTAAAACATGAAGAAAGAAGAGATCGACCCAAGATTAAAATCCGAGATTGACTCAGTCTTCTTAATTGTTTAGGCCAAATAATGTTTTTATTCTACTGAGTACTGGTTTATTAATATTGTCCCCGCAAAGCTGTGCTTTATCTCTTTCTTTTGGATTTGGAGTTTTAAGGGTTGTTTAAATTCAGTTTGTTCACTATTTGTAATTTCATTATCTTTTTGGTTGTAAACATCTTCACTAATAATATTGGCGTTGACAAAAAAAAAAAACAGCAAAAGAAAAAAATTCTAATTAGGCTCTTCACTTAAAATACATAATATCAATTATATCATTTCAATTATTAATGGAAATCTTTTTTTTCTGTCATTTTTATATTTATAAAATACATTCAATAATTATTATATCCATATATGTAGATATTTTAGAATTTTATATATATATATATTAAATTTTAAACTAAACATAAATTGCTCAACATATTTTTTAAATTTTGACATCAATAAACAGTGATTTCTTTTATAAAATTATTAAAATGATGAGAAGTCAAAAATATATATATATATATTATAATAAAACCGTAGAAATAATATTTTCAGTATTTTTGTAGTAATATAATAGAGATTTTAAATCCCTTGATTTGTTTTGATTGGTCGATTTGTTTTAACTAATTAATTTGATTTTTTTGTTTAGATAAGATTATTTTAAAAACTAATTATTTGTTTTAACTCGATTCAATAAAAATATACAATTAAAAAGTAAATTTTAACCAATTAAGATTTGATTTTTGTTGGTTTAAAAATGAGTCTCTAACCAATTAAAATTTGAATTTCGTTTGTTTAAAAATAAAACTTTAACCAATTAAGATTTGATTTTTGTTGGTTTAAAAAGGCATCTCTAACCAATTAAGATTTGATTTTCGTTGGTTAAATTAGGAAATTTTAACCAATTAAGATTTGATTTTTGTTGGTTTAAAAAAGAATCTCTAACCAATTAAGATTTGATTTCATTGGTTTAGTGTATGTTACTAATAATTTATTTATTTGAATATTTTTATTATGATTAAGAATTTTTCTAATCTCTATATATAATAAAACCGTAACGTTAAATGAATATGGAACTAAAACTCTAAATGAATACGGGTTTAAAACTATAAATAAATGCGGGTAAAAAACTTTAATTAAATACAAATCTAAAAACAAATTGAATATGTGTCTAAAAACTTAAATGACACGAATCAAAAAAGTTTGTATACGAAAATTATAATGCATCAAAACCTCAATCAACAGAAATAAAAAAATATATTCCGTATACAACACTGATCATCACTATAAATTATAGATTAATATTTAGTATATATATATAAATTAATAAATTTACATATAAAAATCAAACTCGTGCATAACACGGAACATCATCTAGTATATACATATAACTTAATAGTTGTCGAGTAAAGTGTTTCAAACCCTATCATCTTATAGATAAGAATATATAATCGTGATTTGAAGAAAAAAAATAATAATAGAGACGATTATTTATACAAATCGAATGAAACATGATGATTTTCATGTAAATGCCACCAAGAATAACCATTCTATTCGTGAAGACTTAGCTTCAAGATTCACATGGCCGCAAGAGATCGAACAAATGTGAATTTATGGACTTAATTCAACCAAAATCGCATTTGCAAAGATTATGTGTACACACCGACCCGATGCTCTCTCGAATTGGTGCGTCGTCGTGTAATACGATCCTATAAACCTAGACACATGTTTTAGAGTGGTGAGTTATGGGATTTGATTATCAATTTATTTCCCCCTCAAATTTTAAATTTATAACCTTGATTTAAATACGGTTTATTATATTTCCGTTCTAATTCCCGCTAAGAGTCTCATTTGACATTTTTAACACTAACAAAAAAGTTATAATGATTGACTTGAACGCACATGTATCTGCGCTCATTTACTCACAAGGAGTCTACAATGTGGACAGATTACAGGAACTTTTTCCTCCTACTGAAGTGAATAAGATTTTGTGTATTCCACCGAACACAAACTCATAAGATGACTGGTACTAGCCTTACTCGAAGGAAGGTAAATATACTGGAAAAAGTGGTGCTTGGCTGCCCGACACAACCCATCCATTGTATTGCAAGAACCAGAGTCGGTAGAAACCAATATGTTTATGTGACGAGCCTTATCCAAAGCATTAGCTGTTGCAGAGTGTTTAACGGCTCACGATTTAGCCTCAGACCCTTATGGCCTTATGCAATATCTCTAGACAGAAGCCGGAGTCAATAAGTCATGCATTATACTCATCTTGAACTCTATAATAATACTTTTGACTCATGTCATCGATTTTATCTAAATATCTTTGAATTGTAAACCTCTTTAAACTATTTCTTCGAATAAATATCGCCCGCCAAACTTTTCTTTCAAGACCATTACATCTCAAGTTATGATTCCCATATACATAAGAGTACTTTACCTTACAACTATGTTAAAAGATTAGGAATGACTGTAAAAGGGTGGGTAAATAATTGTTAACATATAAGGTCCCATTTATCTCAAGCCTCCAAAAATCCATAACAAGGACGTATAAAAAACTCAAAAAGTGATCTAACTTGTCCACTTCTTACATAAACTAGTACTATGGCATAAAAATTACCAATTTGAAAGATTCGGTTAAGAAGATTCAAAAAGAAAAGAAAATAAAAAGCAGAGGGGAGCAAAATAGCTGTATAATGTGTATGTTGGGAGGTGAGGGGTTTGGAAAAAGCCAAATTTTCTTCTATATATATATTTTTGGTGGGGATAATCAGGAAAAGTGGGATGTGCACATGGCTGGAGATTTACGGATTTCGGGTTTTACTTTTATTTTTTTAGTTTATTCATCGTCATCTGAGATTAAAGCGAAAGAGAAAGGCTTGAACTTGTAACCATCTCCATTGAAGAACTTTCCCATGAATTCAACCCAGTGAAGACGCAGAGCATGTAGAAATGCACTTAGTGTTTCCATCATCAGAAGTATAAACGCTGTTGCAAACGCAAACACTGCTACTCCGATTAACCGGATCAAAATGTTGTCATACCTGTTTTCCGAAAAAAAAAAAATTATCAATAAACTTTAAAATAAAAGAAATGTATCGATAAATGTTAGAAATTAAAGTTTATAACATGCAACATAATTAAAAAAAAACTCACCCCCAGGCAAGAAGAAGAACTTTCTCATAGAAAACCGTCGACAATTCCGAATGAGCCAAACTATTTAGGCCAAATCGAAAAACAATATTAGAAACAAATAGAAAAAGGTTAGTAATTTTGTTAAAAAAAATAAAAAGGGGACACGTTAGTAAGTTATACCTAAGAGCCCAAAGACGAAGGTAAGATGCTGTGTTAGAAACTGAACCTAGAACAAACTCTATGGAGTGAATCAATTGATGTACAAAAATTTCGCTGAAGTTAAACTCTTCTTCGTGATGGCCATGGGCTCTTGCCGAATCTGGTTCTTCATCGAGATCCACTTCGGAACTAACAAGAACCCCATAAGTGCGGCCTTGAAACCTCTACAAAAAATATACATGCCATCCCTTGGATAAGCTCAGAGCCCAAACAAAGTAGTAGATGATAGAAAATTGATGCAAGGAAAGCCTTACCTCCATGTGAATTTTCCTGAGAGCAAAGGGTTTCGGAAAAAGCATCCATGGGACAGCTATGAATGCCAGAAGTAATAACAGAATCTGCGGAATACACTATGTTTTGTGTGAGCGTCAAGAAGTGTACAAAATGTAACAAAGAATCAATGTAGCTTTGGGTAAATCAAAAAGGAGGAACACATGCCTGCAACGGACGCTGTCCCCAGAACAACTCATTATCTCCAAGTTCTTCGGTGGGACTCAGAAACATGTAAATCATTACATGATACAAGTCCGCTTGAGATCCAGTGCACCACTTGATGATGATAAGCAGTGAAAGGTAACCGAATAGGCTGTTAAGAAATATCATCTGAGGTATAAACTGATACCTGATGGACACATCACAAAAGACATAAGTCATCACAGTGGTTTAAGAAAATGGGAAAGATTTCAGAAGGTTAAGAAGATAAATGTAAAAAAAAAGAAAAACAACTAAGACAAACCTTATGTCCAATGTAGAGCTGAAGAAGCGAGCATTGAAGAAACTTAATATTAGTCCTAGATTCATCTGAGCAATTCCCAGGAGGATAGACATCTTCATTTTAAGAGAGTTTAGGTAAGGCAGTTCTGAACGACTTCCACGCCAACTAGGATCTACGCCAAAAGGGTATGGATCACGGTATTTTATTAAACCAACCGTGGTAGCATCGCTGGATAATAAAAAGTAATTTGCACATCAGCAACAAACAGAAGAATGATAATAAAATTCATGACTCCTTACTGAAGGCATCAGAGATTTAAACACAACACATACCTACAAGTAGGATCTCTACACTTGTAAGCTGAACCACCAAAGATGTGGAAAGGAACCGAAAAGAACTCATTGTAGATAAGCCCACAATATATTGAAAAAAGTGCCATTAGTAAGATTACATAGCGACCTCCGAAGAGCATTTCCATAAAGCTTCCAAGTTTCTGGTAAAGATAAGAAACACAATAATGATACCACATAGGTAGATGTTTCACACAAGGCCAATGATATCGACACCTGAAAATTTCTTTCTCAAGTTATCCTTTCTCCTAGAGTCGGAAGATCAAGTAATTAAGTTCTATCTGCTATATATTTCATTCCAATTTAAAATATTTCTAAACTGCGATCTCTCTCAACCGGAAAGCAGTCTGAGAGCGCAAGAAATTGCAAATTAATAATTGCTGCAGCCTACTTCAAAACCAAACGGAATATATATCTATCAGCCACAAAATAAAACTCTTATGTTATGGATATTTTATTCATATTAAGAAGTAAATTTCTCATGATCAAGCAGTATGATCAATGAATTCTTGTTCAACATATAACAAAAAAATTGGGTGCAAATCATACCTGCGTACTCAGCTTTCTTTCACGAGCAAGAAGATACAACGCTCCGAGCAGCAAGCATAAACCATGACCCCAATCCCCAAACATAACAGCAAACAAAAAGGGGTATGTGACAACTGAATATACAGCAGGGTTTGCCTCTTGATATCTCGCAACACTGCCAAGTGCATCGAGTCAAACATACATGAAATGGTGATTAGCAGAAATAAACTAGCATATGCAATTAACATAAAATTTGATCAAGAATATATGGAATGAAGAAAGTTCTGCTTTGTTAGAAAGCAGCCAGTTATTTTTAAATTACATACGTTTGATGAGAGAAATACGGAACCAGACATGAGCATCTAAATGATGAGTTTTTCCTACAGTATCATGGAACATTACGATGGTACCAGGTAATGCTCAAAAATGGAACTAACCCGTAAGCATCAATAATCTCCTGGAAGGCATTTGTAAGTTTGTTCGTTCTGAAATAGGTGGGAGGTGATTCTACTGCTTGCATTACATGAAATATAACGCCCACCTGTGAATTGCTGTCAAAAGTGGCTCGCTGCAGGACCTCATGAATCTGCGCATAAGTTGTTGATGAATTGAAATTGCAAAGAAATGATAGCCGATTATGTGAAAGGGATCAAAACGTTGTGGTATACCTGCGTCTTGGCAAATGTGGGGCACCAACCTTCACCAACAAGGCATTTCTTGGTTACATCAAAATTTAGCATATTTAGAGTATCATAAACAGCTTTTTCTCTCCGAACCTAGCAATATAAAGCCAGTTAAAATTATGGCTGTAAGATATTGTAAGGACAAGATACAGTCTCATATACTTTACAAGAACGATAATTAAAAAGACCTATTGCAGATGCTATTTTTTACCGTGGTCATCCATTTTGTCAAGCTACAGCCAACAGAATTAAGGGCGTTATTCCGATGGCGAGTTCCAGCATCTAGAGTGGCTTCCAGATCAGAGAGTCGGGATAAAACCTATACACCAGGATATTTTAGGAACAACGTATTGTGATGCTGTAATTAACAGTCACTGGCATTACTGATCAGGATAAGGCATTGGTATTCTAGAAATAACAGTGTGACACAGCAACAAACACTCAGCAAAAGACTGGGACGCAAAAGTCATATGAAGATGAAATCAAATTGCACAAGTTGTTCAAAAAAATAAAATGTCTAGAAATATCTTGGAATAGTTCTCTCTAAATAAAGAAAGAGAGCAAGTTTTGGAATATCCCACTTACTTCGCTTGTAAGCTGTCTCTGCTTTGTTATATCCTCGGGGACAGGATAGCAATTTGCACCAAATGCTTCACATATTTTCAATATTTTGTTCTTTGCTTGCTCCCCAGAAAAGAATACCACAAATACAATTTTCTCCACCTAGAAGCACAAAACCAGCGAGTAAATTAGCATCTCACTATAATATTATATGATTATGATGGAGATAGATAAGTGATTATGCTGTTACGAAATAAGAGATCAAACTAACCATCTCTGATGTTGAAGGATCCATGATCTCCTCATCAGAGGGTGTTTGGTTAAAAAGCATATTGCCTCTTGTTGCACGGAACAACATTCTTTCAAACCTAAGAAGCTTGTCTTTGTTAATGATTCCACTAATAAATCTCAATCCTGATTGATTAGAGGGTCCAGGACCCATTTGCTGTAACAAAAATAACTAAAACCTTAGTAAAGATAAAATTGACAAGAACAGTAAAATGGAAACTTTAAATGCAATCACCTGCTCTAGTAAAGAGGAAGTCTCAATAAAACCATTATTTGAGTAGGTGCTTTCATGTAGTTCTGTTTCATCCCCGAGTGCGTGTGCACTACTTGAGACAAGGAAACCACTTGCCTGAATAGATGTAAAATAGCAATATATGGGATAGTCAAGCGGTGCACATCTGAACAAGTAAAAGTTGAATGAAAACTGAACAGCTACCACCTAAAAAATTATAACCTTTTCAACTAATCAAGAAAGGCAGTTTGCAGGGAGACAACAAGAAAACCAAAGTATTTACTAGTTACTAGAGACAAATCTGAGAACCAAAGGCGAATACACCTACCTTTTGAAGAACTATCTTAAATTCAAGAAGTTCGTTATATGTCTGTCGAAGCTTTTCACTGTTCGAATTCATTTCCAGTACCTCATGCTCGTGATCAGCAAGTTGTCTCTGCCAAAGAAAGCATTTTCAAAGATACAAAGAAAAACTAAGTATCATAAAATGCATGCATCATCCCCTGATAAAAGAAGCATTAAAATAGATACTAAAGACTTATCAGCCGAAAAAGAACTGGAAAATTAAATTCTAACCTCTAAATCTCCAAGTTCAATGTCCGGTTCTAATTCATGACGTGGTGAACATCTTAAACCAGCTTTATCAATTTGATCTTTAAAAAACCGTAGCTTCCTTGACATCTCACCACATCTTTTTACCTGTTAATTACCATATTTCAACAAAGTATATACTGAGCCTCACAGAAATATAGAAACACACGTTTTTATCAAGCCAAATTGGTCCACTACATCAATGAAGAAGAAAAAGTATCTGCATTGATTCCCATACAACAGAGCTCGAATGTTCGTGATAGTACAGAGAAAGTTGAGTAGATACCTGATTAGCAAATGTCCGTTGAAAGGGACTTTTATCGGCATTTAGCTGTTACGGAAGCGAAGATAACAGTGTCAGCTTCTTCAAATTTACAACATCAAAGTTATAGGCTAATGTAAAACTTGAAGGAAAAACACGATTTCCAACACCAATGCAGATCCATTAACGCTAAATCCAAATCTTAATCCAACCAATTTTATTCTAGTTCCAAAAAACATCAACAATTTCTAAAGATCATCACAAGCATGTCCGCTCACGGTGGAAGTGATGGATCAAAGATAAATCAATTCTCCCGCATCACGAGATTAAACATCTCGATTTCCACTGATTCCTCATCATTCTAAAGCGAAAATTTACGAAAGAAAAGCAACAGATTCGATCGATATGTAAAGAGAGGGAGGCGGATCTGAGTTTAACACTCACGTCGCGAAACTGCAAGAGTCCGAGTTCACCGAGATAAGTGATAGAACGATGAGCGGACTCGACAGGGATGATAAGCTGGACGAGCGTCATCTTCTCCGAACGCATCAGATCCATCTGCGGCAATTTATCTAAGAACTCCTCCATTTTCTTCTTCCTCCTTGTGCTCGCTCGCTCACTCACTCTCTCAAGATACGAAATTGCAATGGAGAAATTTGAGGAAGATCTCCGATCAGATCTGATTTTTCTCCGTCGAAGATCTTAGAAGCGGAGTTCAGTTTTATCCCCGTCGACAAACTGCCATGAGAAAACGAGGATTTGGCATCTCCAATAGAGAAAAATAAAACACACACAAAATAAATTGTTTTTCGTTCACTTTTCTTCGGGTTAAAGTCTGGTTGTTTGACAAAAAAAAAAAAAGAGTCTGGTTATAAAAAAATATAAATTAATCACGAAACAAATGTTGAAATATATATATATATATATATGTATATATATAATTAACAATTCTTTCTTTTCTTTACCAAAAAAAAAAAACAGTTTCGATTAACTACTGAACTTGTAATATATTTAAGAAATTATTTATTTAAGAAATTATTTAAAGAGGGTAAAGAAAACATTTGATCAATAAAAATAATTAGTTGTCCAAAAACATTTTACCACTTATTTACATTTTGAGCATAACCCTATTATTTATACCATTTAAAGTATTTATTAAACTTGCCAAGTTGCTTTCACCCTAATGGCTAGGATGATCCTGCTAATAATTTGATATCAGGGTTCGATTTTTACCTGGTACATTATAATAACTTTTAAAAAAGGATTTTAGGTGTATGATTTAAGCTATTTAGACTATGATTGAGTCTTGTCGATCTAATTGTTGAAAAAAGTATTAAACTTTATATTTTTAAAGAGTTAACATATATAGTTGATAAAGAAAAAAAAAACATATTTAAAATTCAACAATGTTAACGAGAAAATGTTATATGTCCCTTCGGGGATATCCAGCAATATGGTTATGCAATGATAACATTGAACTATTTCACATTGTTTACAGTGTTAACATGTTGAAAATATAATTCGAAAATTTTCTAGTCCTATAAAGAAAATTCGAATTCAGCTATTTCACATTACAACTATTCAATGAATATATAAACTGTTTTTGTCCTAACATTTTGGAATGAGTGAATTAAATATTGTGAGCCTTTTCATAGATACTATACTATCAAAAGCAATTGTCAAACTTAGGAAGACTTTGTTATGTATATCTGTATAATAATGGAATGAACTATTATTATATTTCTTTAAATCTTCTAAATATTACCTGAGATGTTACAGTAGAAAACGAAGCTGAAAATTTGTTTTGATACATGACTAAATATATGTCATAACGTACAAGAATCAAAATCTCTTTCCGCCACAAAACGAATTCTAGTTTTGTGAATGTTTTAAGGGTTTATGATAGAAATAACACTTCATTTTTTTAAAAAAAATTAGGATAGTACCGGCGCTTCTAGCCGACTTTTATTTTTTTTGGTTAAAATTAATTTCAATGTTTTGTTAAATGGTTGTTATAAAACGGTTTTTTTTGACAAAAAAAAGGTTTCAATTAAAAGCAAAAAAAGGAACAAAATCGTTTAGGAGATAGACTCATACAAAGAAGTCCAATTCACTAGCTAAACAAGGATTCTCAGATGGCCCAAACCAATTATAACCGGCATTAAATAAATGCAAGGATTTTAAAAATGGCCCAACCCATTAAGAATTAAAGATGTTAGGTAGACTGTACCAACCGTCATTACCACATGCAGAGAGAGTTTGATCGTTATTTACGATGTGAATTACAAGGCTTCAAATGATTGGTAGTGAAGAAGAGATCGACGGCGAGTCAAACCATATTTGAAGGAGAGTGGATGCTACTGAGGGATTTTGCGGTCGGAGACTAGTTATCCTGCACCGAATAAGTGAATCAATCCGGGTAAGAAGAGAGACAATAGTCTTTGCAGAATCACAATGAAGCTGACAATTCCTTTCTGACCAGATCTCGTACAGAGCAGCTTGCCAAGTGAGGATGATTAATCGTTTTTGTAATTATCTCAGGTTGGAAGTCTGAGAAGAAAATCAGAGAAGATTGGTGAAGCAGAGAATTGTAGTCTGTGACTTAGCCGAGACCATAACTCCCATGAGAAAGGACACTCAAAGTAGAGATGGTTTCTCAATTCAAGCCCAGATCCGCAGAGGAGACAATATCCAGACACCGGTATGTTCCACTTTAGTAATCTATCCCTGGTTAGACAATGATCTTGAACAACTAGCCAGGATAGAAATTTGTGCTTAGGTATACCACTAGGGATCCAAATCCCCTTAAACCAAGGAACTTTTGGCTGGTTTGGGGTTAGAGCAGAGTAAATTTCACCTATAGAGTAGTTGGTAGAAAGAGATCCATTGGGTTCCCAAGAGCGAGTGTCCTCTATATCTGTGTGAGTTACGGTTGTGAGATAGGTGAAAATATTAAGCCATACGTCAGATCTTGCATTGGGAAGCCTCCAAGAGTGACCATTCCATAGATTGTGTAGCGTAGAGTTTGGTCGAATACCAGCTCGTAGGTGTCCACTTGGAATATAGAGAGAGAGGTCCAAATGGTGACCAATTTATCTGTCCAGAATCTACAAGTCCTCCCATTGCCAATTACTGTCTTGATCCAGTTTCTAAGCACAGTTCTTTGTTTTAGCACTTTATTGGTATTCCAGGAATGTTTCTGTTTCGTATTTATAGCTCAGTAGTTCCTTAGATCGCTAGAGAAAACTTCACATGTAAACCATTTAGCCCACATTGATTCAGGTATGAAAAAGAGAAGCCATGAGATTTTCATAAAAATCGCCTTATTCCAAATTTCCAGATTACGTACACCTAATCTTCCCACTTCTTTTGCATATAAAATGGTTTTTTTGCAAGTTTGGTTTTTGATGTCTCATATTTGGTTTATTATATAACAACATCCCTTGTTCATGATTATTAAAGTACATCTTGGATGAGAATAAATTTTGTTGAAAGAAAAACATGTAATTTTGATAAGGAATAAATATTTGTAGTTGGTCGAGTTTTTATTATTATTTATACGATCATAGTTTCATTTGTGTTACTTGTATATGGTAACATCTATATGGAGATTGCAGGTTTGGTATTTTTTATTGGTGTCAACATAATTGTTATTCTGTACAGCCACCATTTTATCTTTCTATAGCAACATAATTCATAAATTACAAATCAACCCAACCAATTATATTTCTTATTAATCTTTACCGCATGTTCGAGCAGGATTTAGCACAAGAGTTCTAAATCCAACTCTTATTTTTGAGAGAAGATGGGCAAGGACTCCTGATCGAATATGAAGAAAAAGTAGATTACCAAAAGTAAGGATTTCCAAGTTTAGTTGTATTGCTTAGTGTAATAACAAAAAGCTGATGGCATGTCCCAAGGATCTGCTCCTCTATTTATAGATTATAGAGGCGGTTATAAATTAGATTGTAAATAGGAAATATTACAATTTGTTCAGATTTGACATTATCTAGAAGATCTTAGCTAAATTCTCGGAAATTTTCCATATCGGGATAGGAAAATTTCCATTTTTTTGCTGATAACGTGTCGTCCGACTTTTTTTTTCTTCTTGACGAATATTCGAGAAGAAACTCTTCTGAGTTGTTATTGTATAGCCGAGATGAGGCCTCAAAGACTCTGCCGAGTTTGCTACTTAGTATTCTTCGATCATTGTTTTTAGTGGACCGAAGTAGGATCTCAGATCCACCTCCAACAATTGTCCCCTAGACTTGTAGGTTTAACCTGTTAAGTAATAATTACCGTTTGGCGTCGCTTTTGCGTCCGTTAAATTTCTATAAATATTGCACTCTTTTACTTTTATCATTCACTTGCATTTGCGAACAAAAAACTTTAACTTCCTTTAGGATTCTTCTTCTTCCGAGTTCACTTCTTTCGAGTTTTTCTCTTCCTTTCTAAGAATTTTAAAGATGGATCTTGATGATTTTCAAATCCCTAACGTCGAAGATGGCTTGAATGCCGCTTTGGATGAGGTGAATGCTCGCCCTTCTAGAGAAGCTGCCAGGGCTTCTAATTCTTCTTTTATTCCAACTTGGGACATTGTTGTGGCCTCTTCGGGGCCAAATGTTGATCAAAGCAACTCTCGACCTCCTAAGAGGCTAATGGTTGACTCCCTTAGAAGTGCTTCTTCCGGAGGTGCCTCTAGAGGCGGTTCATCCAATGCTTCGAGGCGGAGAAGAAGAAATTCTCCTGACTTCCATTTCTCTTATAATTACTATGATCTGAGACCAATCTTGGAGTCTCATTCTGAGTGTGCTAATCTGATGCGTTAGATCAAGATTTCCTTAGATCTTCTTCCTCCTCCTGTTCAAATACAGAACCGTGTGGGATATGAGGAGGATGCGTTCTTGCTCTTTAGGATTTGTCTCTTTTACCGAGTTTAATTATGTTGGTAATTCTGTATGTACTTTTAAGATTTATTATTTGGACAACTTTCTTCTCTTTCTTTTTTGTATTTTATTGCCTGTTTGAATGGTATGTTGGAGCGCAAGAGGTTCCGCGCCAATCCGGATGATAATGTCTGATGGACCTCCAATCTTGCTAGCCGAGCTGGCCAAACTCATCTTGAAGTGGTGGAGACCAGATCTAGGCTTACTATCGTCAAAGAAGAACTCGCTCGTGTTAAGGATGAGTTGAATGTTGAACGTGAAAATGTTCTAAAGTTAGTGGAGCAGAATGCAGCTTTGACAGAGTCGCTTAACTGCATTGAATCGGATCGGAGCACTGCTTTCAAGGCCACCAAGAAGGCCAATGACAAGCTGCAAGAGCTTCAAAGTGAATTGGACTCCATAAAGGAGAATTTTGACTCCCGACTTCGTCAAGTTTTGAATTCGGAAAAGAAGAAGATTTTCCAAAGTCTTCACGATCAACTTACTGAGTGTTTTGACAGAATTGCTGCTCGGTTCAATGATCTGGATACTAACTTGGAAGCCAGGTTGACTTATGCTCAATGTCTTCGGTCGGCTAATGTTCTCTAATTGCTTTCCCACTGAGACATCAATATCCCTTCAGCAGTTACGGATTTAATGACTGCCAAGTTGAACAAGTTCAAGGAAATTGTCAACATGGAGAATTTGACGGCGTTGCTTCCTGGAGACTTGGTCGTCCCGGTGTTCGAGATTGGTGAAGCTTCGAACATTAATGGTTAGACTGGACGTTGATTTTGCTTTGTCCTGATTTTGTAGCCAAATTTGTTTTGGCTTTTTTCAGAGTCATCTCTTTGGCTCTTAAACCAGTATCTGTCTTGTGATTATTTTTCTGCATAATGAACAATGTTATTTTTTGAATGAATTATGATATTCAAATTTGTTTACGCCTTCAAAATCAGAAAATGAAAATAGGACAAAAGATTGATTTGGAATTTCGGTATAACAATTAAAGAAATATGAAGTTTAATTCCGAGATCTGTTCTTGTTTAAGTGCAATAGCTAAGTTTCTTCCTAAGTTTGAGAGTTAGATCCCGTTTGTTAGTAAGAGAACCTTTGCTGTTTTGGCTCTTAAAGCTGAGGTTTTAAAACTCAGTTTAAGTTTTAATTAAGAGTTTTGATCTCAAAAAATGTACTTTATCTTAGTGAGAAGAATTTTTTACTTTACAAAACTATTGTTTTGTTTTTCCGAAAAAATCCCGACTTTCTGTACGAAACTTTATCCCATTTTTAATAACGAATTCGTACAAGACTATGTTTTGTCTTCATCGAGAATTGGTTCTCGGTTTTCTTTACGAAACTATGTTTTGTCTTCATCGAGAATTTAATTTCAGTTAGCTATACAAAACTATGTTTTGTCTTTGTCGAGAAGTTGTTCTTGGTTTTCTGTACAAAACTATGTTTTGTCTTCATCGAGAATTTAATCTCGGTTATCTGTATAAAAATATGTTTTGTCTTCATCAAGAATTTAATCTTGGTAATCTTTACAAAATTATGTTTTGTCTTCACCGAGAATTTAATCTTGGTAAATCTGTACAGAACTATAACAAGTACCAATTTTCTGTACGAAAATATGTTTCGTCTTTTGAGCGAGAATTTAATCTCGATTTTTGCGAGTTGGGGTTTGACCCTTTATTCTTTTTTTTTGATTGCCAAACCCGAGATGGGGACTTAGTTTTATTTAGTTTTAGCTGCACCCGAAGGTTACCTACATACCCTAAAGGGATCAAACCGAAATGTAGTTCTGGTTACATAATTAAGTAGTTAGAGATGCATCAACTAATGTATCTAGGATGCCGAGTTGGCTTGTCTTCAATAGTAGTATCGCTTTAAGTTGATGGAGTTCCAACTTCGTGGAACCATCTCTCCTTCGATTATCGCGATCTCATATACTCTAGGTTTTACGACTTTCCATATGATGGACGCCCTACCTAGTTGGCGCCAAGTTTCTCCACGTTTAGCTTAGTTGTGTTCTCAAACACTTTTCAGAGTACTAAGTCTTCCGACTACAAAGTTTCGTCCTCAAACTTTCTTGTTGTAGTACTTTGCGGCTTGCTGCTGATAGTTTTGCACTCGGAATAGTGCATCGTTTCGCTCCTCTTCCAAGACATCAATACTTGTTTCCATTTCTTTGTTATTAGAATTCTTGTTCTCAGGGGAGTGTTCTCGACACAAAGTTGGAACCGTTGCTTCCACTGGTGCCTTTGCTTCTATTCCGTGAGATAGTGAAAAAGGAGTGCATCATGTTGAGCATCTCGGTGTTGTCCGATGTGACCATAGTACTCCGTCCAACTCGTCAGCCCATTTCCCTTTCTTGTATGTAAGCCTTTTCTTGATTCCATCTAGTATTTGCTTGTTCGTTGCCTCGGCTTGCCCATTTCCTTGTGGATTCTATGGAGTAGACTTGCTAACTCGGATATTCCAACGAGAGCAAAAGTTAGTAAACTTTGCTGAGATGAATTGAGATCCATTGCGGTAACAATCTCGTAAGGTAGTACATGTCGGCAGATGATGTTTTCCACACGAACTTGACCACGTCTTTATCCTTAATGTGAGAATAAGCTTCGGTTTTAACCCATTTAGAGAAGTAGTCTGTCATAACAAGCCTAAAACGTTTTTGCCGAGATGATGGTAATGGTCCGATTATGTTCATTGCCCAACACTAAATGGATATGGCGTGAATGACGAAGTCAGCTCTTCAGTTGGAGAATGGATTATGTGTCCATGTCACTGATAGTTACCACACTGGCCGCATATTGTTCACAATCTTGTGCCATTGTTTGCCAAAAGTATTCGAGAGTTCGGATTTTATGCACAAGTGATCTTCCACTATTGTGATTTCCACTGGCTCCTTCATGTGTTTCCTGTATGACTTCGTTGATCTCGTCACCGTGGATGCAAGTGAGTAAAGTTCCGTTTGCACTTTGCTGATTTAACTTTCTGTCGACTTGCGTATAAAAAACACACTTGGCCTTAAGTCACCGAGCTGTCCATTCATCTTCTGGAGCTTTGTTATCGGTGATGTATGCAAGGATTTCATTTCTCTAGTCCATTTTCTTTTCTTCGGGTTGTGTAATGTCTGGCATTTGGGTATCAAGTTTATCCATCGCATCGGTAATTGCCGAGACGAGATCAAGGTATCCTTTTGGTATTCTTATACTCGGTTGATCTATGCTTTCAACCGGTATAATTCATCTTTGAACATGGTCAGTCATAGATGTTAAAGCTGCTAAGGCGTCAGCAGATGTATTTTCTACTCGGAAAATCTTGTTAACTTTAAAATGCAAATCTTTTGTCAATTCTTTCACTACTTTCAAGTATGCTTCCATTCGGTCATTCTTTGTATCATAGCTTCTATTGACTAGGTTGACTACCAACAGGGAATCGCCAACTTCAGTTGCTCCGATTTGCTTGGCTAATCGGATTCCTGCGATCAATGCTTCGTACTCGGCTTCATTTATTTGATGCTAGGAAGGCAAGTCGGAAATATTGCTCTAAGACTTCTCCGGTTGGACTTTCTGATCGGATTTCAACTCCGGAGCCGTGTTGAGAAGATGATCCGTCAACGTAAATTTTCCAAATTTGAAGAACTTTGTCTGATTCCAAAGGTTCTAAGTTAGGAGATAGCTCAATAAGGAAGTCAGCTAACACTTGTGATTTTGTGCTAGTTCTTCATTTGAACTCGATATCATACTCACTTAGCTCAATAGCCCACTTAGTTAATCTTCTGGATTGGTTTAGGCTGTGCAATATCGCCCGGATTGGATGATTGGTTAGCACGATAATGGTATGAGATTGGAAGTATAGTCTTAACTTCCGTGGCGAGGTAACAACTGCCAATGCTAGTTTCTCTGTAGTCGGGTACTGAGTTCCTCTATCTTCACGAACGAGTATGCTGCTTACTGTTGATACTGAGACCGCGATACACAAGTAAAGTGGTTCTCCGTCTTTGGATTTTGCCAAAATTGGTGGAGTTGGCAGATATTCTTTCAACTCTAAAAAATCATTTTCACACTTTTCATCCCACTTGAAATCTTTGTTTCCGCGTAATAGTTGATATAACGGAAGACACTTGTCTACTGACCGAGAGATAAATCGGTTCAATGCAGCAATTTGACCAGTTAGCCGTTGTACTTCTTGTCTGTTATTTGGCGAAGGCAATTTTTGGATTTTCTTGATCTTTTTCGGATTTGCTTCAATTCCTTTTTGAATGACTACTTAACTGAGAAATTCTCCCGAGGTTACTCCAAAGGTGCACTTTGCCGGGTTGAGTTTCATGTAATAGTCATTCAAAGTTTTGAAACAACACGCTAAGTGATCTATATGATATTCAGCTTTTTGTGACTTGACCAATATGTCGTCGATGTAGACTTCCATTATTTGACCGAGTTGGTCGGCAAACATCCTGTTTACCAAAGGTTGGTAAGTCGCTCATGCATTCTTCAATCCTAATGGCATGTCTTTGTAGCAATATGTTCCTCATTTTGTTATAAACGAAGTCTTTTCCATTACATCAAGATGCATCCTGATCTGATTATATCCCGAGAACGCATCCATAAATAAGAGAAGCTTGTTTCTTGCTGTTGCCTCAACAATTCGGTCGATGTTAGGTAAAGGGAAGCTATCCTTTGGGCAAGCGTTATTCAAGTCGGTAAAATCCACGTAGACTCGCCACTTTCCTTTTTTTTTGGCACTACGACCGGATTAGCTAACCATTCTGGATATTGTACTTCGACAATGGATCCAACATCGGTTAGTTTCTTGACTTCATATATCACGGCTTTCATCTTCTCGGGACCTAACTTTCGTCTTTTCTGTTTGATTGGTTTATATGTCAGATCAATATTCAATCTGTGACTTACAACCTTCTGGTTGATTCCAGGTATGTCCTTGACTGTCCATGTGAATATCATCACGTTTTGTTCCAGAAGTCGAATCAACTTCTCTCGGATTGGCTTGCTCAAGTTGACTCCAATGTTCACACACTTTTTCGAGTCTATTAAGTCGATGTTGACGAGTTTAATAGTTGTTGATCCAGCTTCTCGGGAATGGGAGGTTCTAAGATTGCTTTGCCACTAACCAACGATGTGATTATGCATGACTTATTTTGTAGTTTTAATTCAGCAATGAAACAAGTTCGAGACATCTTCTTATCTTCCTGAAGTGTATAAACTCCTTCGTTAGTTGGATTTTTACGCCTTGATGATAGCTTGATGGAATAGCTTTCATTGCGTGAATACACGGCATTCCCAAGGTCATGTTGTAAATCAGTGGTTTGTCTACCACTAAGAGTTTGATCCACCTTGTTATTCCGGCAACTCGGATTGCTAGCTTGACTATTCCTATCGCATGGATTGTGCTTCCATTGAATACAACCAGCGTTCTATCAACTGGTTTAAGCCGGACGTCTGGTAGTTCCATCATGTCCAATGTCATTTTGAAAATTAAATCCACTGAACTTCCAGTGTCGATATGTACCCAAGATACATTGCAGTCGGTGACTCAGAGTTTTACGACTAGCGGGTCGTTATGTAGAAAGCATACTCCTTCAATATCTTTTGTTGTGAATGTTATCTCTGAGTATACTGTTCCTAGGTTTTGAGCGGTCGGTTCGAGGTTGACTACCGATACCACTTTTCGCTCGTACTTCTTTATTGATCTTATCGAGTCATTACAAAATTATAATCCTCCCATGATTACACTGACATGGACTCTCGGAGACCCCGACTCGGTAGTCTCTTCTTCTTATCTTTGTCGTTTAGACTTTTCTTTGGCGTCGCCGTCCTGGTTTACCGCTTTATAAGCTACATCTCATAATTCGGTTTCTTTCCGCTTTTGCGCTTTGAAATTTTGAGTCTCTTCCTCTGAGACATTCAACTCTCCTTTGCTGAACTTCTCGGCAAGCAGTTCTTGCAACTGTTTGCACTTTGAGGTCGAATGACCCATTATATTGTAGAATGCACAATAATTATTCTGGTTGTAAGTGTTGTTGAATGGTTTCTTACGAACCGGACTGTCAGTTTCTCCGACTTGAAAAACTATGGCTGAGATTGCTTTTCCTCTGTAGTTATGCTATCTTGGCTCGTGATACTCCTCCTTAGATTCTTTCGCTCCTGAATCTAGCTGAGCTTTTTGAGTTTTTGCGAGGACCTACTTTCCCTCTACTTACTCTGCATGTCTTGTCGCTCTGTAAACTGCATCAGAGATTATGATTGGCCAATTCACAAAAAGGTCTCTTCGTAAGGCTTCGTCGCTAACCATTCCAGTTCTTGGAGCTTCAATAAACATGTTGTTGATGACCTTAGCCTTTGTTAGGATTTTCTTAAAACATCCAAGATACAACTTTAAAGACTTGTCGAATCCTTGCTTTAAATAGCGTAACTCTGCTGTAGAAGTGTCTTGGTTGAGAAACAGAGCGTACTGCTTCATGAACAACTCAGCGAGTTGATTGAAGCTCTCAATCGATCTTGTGGGTAACTTGGTGAACCACACTAATGTGTCGCCAATTAAGTTCTGGGTAAAGAGTTGACAGTATGCTGCATCCTCTTGGTCAAGATTGTAACTCGTCCCATTCATCATGACGTAGAACGCGCTCATGAACTCCAACGGATCGGTAGTTCTCGGTCCTTGGTTTACCGAAACTCTCTTCAATCTCAACGAGAATGGAGAATTACGAGCTTGAGCCAGGATTCGCCGAATTTCTGGTGCCAAGCTAGTTGCGTGATGGAATTGTGACCTCATGTCTTCCATCATTATGAAGACGGTTGTCGTGTCTAATGTTGATGGTACTTGTCGTGCTGGGGCGTGTTGCATCATATATTGTCCTAACCCCAAGATGTTGGTGGGATGTGGACTCGGAATCTATTTTCAAATAGATTCCTTTGCACACTAGCCAATATCTCCTTGTTTGGCCTGTTGGTTTGTGCAAAGGGGAGGCCACTCCCGTTTACCCGAGACTCAAGTCTGTTAAATCTTTCGGCGTTTCTTCGATTTGCAGCTTCATACCACGCTATCAAGTTGAACACCATTTTCTCGAGCGACGGCGGCCCCACAGGTGGTCTAGGGAGTATGGTGACTTCTCAAGATTCTTCTTTATTATCTTCCCGAGTTTGAACAGAGTTCAAAGTTGATCTGAGAGTCAGATCGATTTGTTCCTGGAGGTTAGGATCTCTCTTTTCTGGTGAGTTGATGGTGACTTCGTCTTCAACCATCCTTGCTTGTTGGCTTTCACTCATTTCTCCTGAGTAAAGAAGTCCTTTGATGTCTTCCACACAGACGGCGCCAAATGTTCGAGCAAGATTTAGCACAAGGGTTCTTAATCCAACTTTGATTTTTGAGGGAAGATGGGCAAGGACTCCTGATCGAATATGAAGAAGAAGTAGATTGCCAAAAGTAAGAATTGCCGAGTTTAGTTGTATTGCTTAGTGTAATAACAAAAAGCCGATGGCCCGTCCCAAGGATCTACTCCTCTATTTATAGATTATAGAGGCGGTTACAAAGTAGATTATAAATAGAAAATATTACAATTTGTTCAGATTTGATGTTATCTAGATGATCTTAGCTAGATTCTCGGAAATTTTCCATATCGGAATAGGAAAATTTCCAATTCCTTTGTTGATGACGTGTCGTCCGACTTTCTTCTTCTTCGTGACGAATATCCGAGAAGAAACTCTTCTGAGTTATTATTGTATAGCCGATATGAGGCTTCGAAGACTTTGCCGAGTTTGTACTTAGTATTTTTCGATCATTGTTTTCAGTGGACTGCTGTAAGATCTCGGATCTACCTCCAACAACGCAGAAGCTATTATTATTATTGTTTAAATAATTGCATTTCTTGTTATTTGTTTGAGTAGTTGCATATGAATTTTGGAGGTTTGAACTATGGTTGCTCGTGTATTCTATGTATTATATAAACAAATATTTTTCTTTCTTAATTATCTCAAGTATGTTCGTAGATAAATTAATTTTTTTGAACAATATTTATATTACTTTGGGTTGAATAAGTTGTAACATTCTGTTTGATCTATAATTTATACTTGCTTATTTGTGTAATCATAGATTTTTGAATAATAATTATGTTATTTCTTTATTTTCTCCTAAGTTTTTTTTATTTGAAAGTATACATAAGTTTTACTAAAAAAACTGTGTAGTAATATATTTATTTTCTACAATGGCAATTGTTATAAATACACATATGTCACATTATTACGTCATTAATGATTTGTAAGTATTTGTTTTGATTATAGATAATAAATGAATTATAGCTATGAGCAGAGGCTTATCATAAAGGCCAATGATATGTAAAAGTGTGCAACTCATTACCCAAGAATTCGAAGAAACTTCTGTAAAGGTCGGCCTAACATATGTTAAGAGAAAAATACTTTAAGAGCATAACCAATGTTGGTAAAATTTTACATAAGCAATTCTCCTACTGTAAGCAAATTGTACTGGTGCCATGAGTTGTTTAAACCATCCATAAAATGATGTTTTCCTTGTAAGCTATATATGTCAATTTTCATTGTATTTCTATTGTCAGCACCACTAAACCATAAAGCAAGGGTCAATCTTTCTCCGTTTGTTACATGTGAGCTTTCATTAGTAACTTCTATCTACATAGAACAGTGCAAAAGAAAATGACAGGAGATTATTATTGCTGCAAACGTCATAAACCAAATGAATATTTTAGTCATCAGCTGTGTACATAGTAACATCATGGTAAAGAAACAAACTCAGTATACAATCCAAGTAGTAATTGTTGAGCTAAACGAAAAAGAACATACTTACTCCTGCCCTTAAATCAATAAAAAGAGTCATATACACATAAATATCATATCAACAATGATGTCTCAAGTTGCATAAGAGTGAACACGAACCACAAAATTCATTTGTTCCAAATATGCTCTGATATCATTACTGTGCCAAGCTATACTCCTCCCTATGGATCCACTAACTAACTCAAAACCAAAAGACAAAATTAAGATTTTCTTTTTCTGCCAGTTTTCCACTGTTATGAAAGATGAGAAAGACAAAATTGAGTAAACTAATTATACCAGTGAATTCAATAGAGAGCTCGTACCCACACCCAAACTTTTATACCCAAGGAAAACCTCTAGTTATGTTTAAAAAGGATATAAAAGTTAGGTACTAGTGTTTCTAGAGCCAACAACTTCCGTTGAAACACTAATTCAGATATGATGCTCGCCACTCATAGAATCTGAGATGATCAAAAGAAAAACCCACCAAGCATCTGTCTCGAACATCAAAAACTTGTTAGTCTTATCGATTTTTTTGCATAAACCAATAAATAGCATTACAACAAAAGGAAACCCAAATAAGGACATAGATTTGATAGCCTGAGTTATATTCAGAGATGTCTTATCTTTGCAATGGTGGAAGTTTTGGCCCATCGTAAGAATCTGGAGTTGGCTTCAAAAACAAAGGAAACAAAAAAATAATTAGTGTTTAAGGAAAACAAAAGATTGGTCATTCTTTCAAAATGAATTCTCCGAGATAATAATGAGTATAGAGAGAATAAACTTCAAAAAAATCAAATCTGGGGAATCGAAGGTTTTGGAGGAGAGGCCATAAAAATTCCCTCTAAAAAGAGAAAAATGAGACAATTAGGAGAGAATCATCAGTTTGCTTGCGCTTTGATGAAGGTGTAGTTGAGTTAGACATTGAACCATCAGACATATCACAACTGCTAGTTATCATTCTGCATTGAAATAATTAAATAACAGACATAATTAATCATGAAACGAAGAACATGGATCATAAAAATCAAAAGTTGTACTCCTTACTCAGTTGACGAATTGTTGGATAAACCTGAGGCCTTTACCATATTAATTCTTTCAAACACATCTCTCACAGATCTTCGCTAATCTTGTACCTAACAAACTAACAATAGCTCTTCATTCATTAAATTCTACGAAATCAAAAAACATATTATGATTAACGAAACCAGTAAAGAGTTACTCGATTACCATTGAAACCCTCGGCGGTTGCATTACTTATATATCTTTGGTAATAAGTTCTTAGAGCTTTCATGGAACACATGATCTACAAAACAAAATGAAACACTACTAAATAATGAATTTGAATTCACTTAGATCAAAACCTAAACCCTAAAATTCATTGAACAGTAAGGAGATGGATTACCTAAAGCGTAAGAAGCGGTTGTATTGGGAGTGTTGAGTGACTTGTGAAGAAAAATCTGATTGGCTTCTACTTTTCAAAGAGAAGATCCATTCTTTAGAGATTCACTAAAACCTTAGCATTCGTAAATATTTCATCCATCTAACACATGATCTACAAAGCAAAAACCATGATTAAAAAGAATAAATTTGATTTTAGTTAGATGCAAACTGAAACTCTAAAATCGAAAAGAGGATATGAATTACCCAAAGCTTAAGAAACAGTTGTAATTAAAGTGTCAAAGAAGAAAAATTAGAGTACCAGTTATCAACGTTGTGGACAACTTTTTAAGAGAACGTGGTGAGCTAATCAAATCGAGTCAATATAATTTGTTTTTTTAATTTTTTTTCCAGATAGTGATATATAACAGATTGTAATTGATCATGTCTAACTTTTGTCTTTATTAGAAGTTTTAGGGTTAATGCTAAATTAAGAGCTAAAAAGATCAATGTAAAAATGATGGGCTGAAAACTAAATTTTTTTAGATATATTTTGTAATTACTTACAAATAGAGGTTGTTTAGAAAAATATGACATCCACTTTAATAGAAGTAGATTGAAAGAATAAAATATTATTGAGTAATGTTTACAGATTTAGGCATTTTTTGACATTGCTAAAATCACAAATTACACTTTTATGCAATATACAAAATCATAATTTCGTAAATAAGAGAATCCAAGTACAAGTAACAACATTTTTATGATTTATTTTTCGCAAATATGTTTTATAATGTATAAAAGCAAAAAGTGCCTAAATCCGCAAGCATTACTTAAAATGCTTATTTTCAGAAATGTAAAATTAAAGTGCCTATTTCTATAATTAATTCATGTTTTATCATAAGAAAATGTAGCATATGTCACAAGTTATTCATTCAACTAATTAATACAAATCTAAGCACCAAACTTAGACCATGACCCCAATAACAAAAAGAAAACAAAATAAAAGGATATGCATATATGACTACTATTGAATAAACTATAAGATTTGTCAAGTAATCATCAAGTTCAGACATACATGAAATGTTGATAAGCAGAAATAAACCGAATTAAAAAAGATACAATAGAATGAAGAAACTTGAGCTTTATTAGAAAGTAAAGTAGTCATTTATCTTAAATCATGTTGTGTAAGATGAGAAGGTAACACACGCTTCTTCCACATAACTGAATATCACAAATACAATTTTTTCACGTACGAGCACATAACCAGTTGGTCAATAAGTTTCTCACAGTAAATATAAAGCCATTATTTATCGCCAATATGTTTCAATTTTTCAAGTCTTAAGGTAACCAACCAATTTTTCAATAGCATATAAGCCTCTCTATATAACAATATGTTAATTAAGTTATAGTAAAAAAAAAAAACAGAGAAATATAGAGAGGCTTAACTAATGTGACTAAATGTATGCCTACGATGCAAAGATAAACACAATAAACACCAGCCACTATTGCCTCGTAATTATGAACCATGTACATTCGTCCGTGAATACTTATTTCTTTAAAATATCCTTTTATTATTTACAACATTTAATCACAAAGTTTTTAATCCTCGTAAACATTTTTTTATCTTTGGTTGTTCAATCCATTTTGGGTCTTCATTGGAAGCCTCGAAGTGATGACGTAGACCTATAGTGCGTGAAAGTAAAAGCTTTGCTTGTCCATAGAGCTCAATGTCTCTAACAATAAATAAATGAAACTGAAATGTTGAACATATAATTAAGACGAGATTTATTCGCATGGTGCACACAAAAAAGATCAAAAAAGACTAGTCATCTCATCTAAGACTCAAAGGCGAATATACTCTTTTTTTCATCAGGTTTTTAAACACATCGATCATGAATACAAATAGATAACAAATAAATCTCCAGAAACTAATTTCTAACATGGAGAGGCAAAATATTTAAAACATAAGAAAAAGAAAAGATTGAGCATCTAAGAAAAGACAAATCAAAAGAGATCAAAATCCCAAAAACTGAAGCCTCCACAAAAATTCACTGGGCTAAACGTAGATGATACTGGTCTAAAAAATGGAAGCTTATATTCATAAGGAAGAAATTCAATTGTAGGGGTTCCTTCCCTTTCAACCATCTTAAATACATATTTATCTCCCTTAGTGATCTTTTCCACTCTCACATCATTGTCAACAACCAAACTCCCAATATCTGAACCGTGGAGAAATAACTACGAAAAAAACAAGCATTGGTAGGAGATTACCATAGTGTCTTTTTCGTAAATGCTATTATAGATAGTTTAAGGATTTTGGTTCCTTTATTATAGCGTTTGCAATATGCTAAGTTTAATTATAGCAGAGGGGGACACTAAAAATCCCTTTGGAGGGCTTTGGAGGGAAGGTTTTTTTTTTTTTTTTTAACATTTGGCCCTTTTTCTAAATTTTTCTGTCTCTCATAATTTTTGTTCTTGTAACCTAACATTAGAGAAAACTAAATCAAAAACCTAACATCAGGAAAAAAACACAAAATCATCTTCATTTTTCTGCTTTGTCTTCTTATTTTCCAGCGAATTTTAGTTCTTTTTCTCATTGATTGTCTGTAGCTCTAAGATAACAAATCGAAGCTTGACTTCGACCTAAGTTTTGATTTCAGAAACAGATTTTGTTTTACTTTTGCGAGGTTAAATCTCTTATACTAATACAAAAAAAAAGGATGCAGATGGCGATTGGAAAGGCGATTTATAGGAAAGAAGTATTATAATCCCCCAATTATAGCCTACGTATCTATATATATCTCTAGCATTTATACCTTCTATATTTGTAATCATCTCTCTGTGTATATGAACCTCACTGTACTCTTTCAATGTCTATATATAGAACATTACTCTCAATCTCTATATGGTATCAGAGCGCTCTGTTTAACAACAACAGATCCTCTTTTTTCAATGGAATCCACTCCGTCCCCTTCTCTTCAACCCACTGTGGTTCAGATTTCGGAAACGTCATCTCCACTTTCACTCAATATGGTGAATATAACAAAACTCTCCTCCACAAACTATCTCACATGGAGTATTCAGATCAAGTCTCTCCTTCATGGCTACAATCTCCTCAGCTACATCGATGCTACAGCCCCACCTCCCTCTCATGTTGTTGTCACCGATGGTGTTGAACAGCCAAATCCAGAATTTCTTCTCCGGCAACGTCAAGACTCTCTTTTCTATAGTGCTCTCATTGGATCCATTGACATGGCTCTCCAACCGCTGATAGCAACCTCCACCACCACGCTTGAAGCCTGGAATACTCTAGCCCTTACCTATGCAAAACCCACACGAGGTCACATCAAACAGCTCAAACAGCAACTGAAACATTGTGTTAAAGGCACTAAATCTATCGACGAGCTTATGCAGCAGATCAAGGTCAAAGCCGATGCCCTTGCTCTTCTTGGTAGTCCACTTGACCCAGAAGATCTCATTGATGCCATTCTCGATGGTCTCGGTGAAGAATTCAAACAAGTCATTGACGCTGTGCAGAATCGTGACACTCTCATCTCCTTTGCTGAGCTTCATGAAAAGCTATTGAACCGTGAACTCAAAATTTCAGCAGCAATTTCGCCCTTTCTTCCCTTTCCAGCGACTGCCAATCTGGTTTAAAACAAAACCCGCCATTGGAAACACAACAATGAGGAGACTCGTCCAAACAACACCTATAATCGCAATAACAATTCGGAACAACGTCAGCCACGTCCATACCTGGGGAAATGCCAAGTGTGTGGCACTCAGGGCCACAGCGCCAAACGGTGTCCACTGTTTCGTCTTGTCTCAATCCTCGCAGCAAGGCTCATCACAATCTTCTCAAACTCGTTCTGACAATGGCTGGTCCCCTAGTGCCTACAACATCTCTGCTTCTCCGCTTGATCCATCATCCTGGTTACTTGACAGCAGAGCCTCTCACCACATCACATCTGATCTCACGAATCTGGCTCTCCACACCCCTTATCAAGGAACCGACGAGGTCATGGTTGGGAATGGCTCAGGTCTAGAGATCACCCATACTGGTTCTGCTTCTTTGCCTAATTCCTCTCATGCTATTCAACTAAACAATGTGTTAAGAGTTCCTAAAATAGCAAGAAACCTGATTTCAGTAAAACAACTATGTACTAACAATCATGTATTGGTGGTATTTTTTTCCTACCTTGTTTCAGGTGAAGGATCTCACCACGGGGGCGCCAATGGCAATCGGAAAAACTAAGCACAGAGGGTATGACTGGCCAGTCAGAGATGATTTGTAGGCGTTTACCTTTTCTTCCACAAAAAGCTCCCTTCCCGTTTGGCATTCTCGCCTCGGGCATCCTTGTTCTTCAATTCTTAATAAAGTTGTAACCAAACACTCTCTTCCTGTTTTCAATAAAAATATATATCTTCCTTGCAATGCTTGTTCTGTCACCAAAAGCCACAAATTACCCTTCTCAACCTCCACTCTTCAATCTACAAGACCCTTAGAAATTATTTTCTCTGACGTCTGGACATCTCCAGTTCAGTCCCTTGATGGCTTCAAATACTACATCATATTTATCGATCATTTCACTTATTATGTATGGCTCTACCCTCTCCGTCAAAAATCTGATTCTCTTCAAACCTTTACTCGCTTTAAACAGCTTTTCGAAAACATATTCTCTCTTCGTATCATCACCTTATACACTGATAACAGTGGTGAATACACTGCCATGGCCAATTTCCTTGCTCAGTGTGGTATCACACAATACACCACTCCTCCACACACTCCTGAATTAAATGGGTTTTCTGAACGCCGGCACCAACACAACGTCGAAACCGGTCTTGCACTCCTCACTCACTCCTCTGTTCCTGCCTCATTCTGGCCTTATGCTCTTTCAACTGCAGTTTATTTCATCAATAGACTCCCCACCTCAACGCTGTCAAATGATTCTCCCTATCAGCTTCTATTTCGCTCTGCTCCAAATTATGAAAAATTACGAGTCTTTGGCTGTCTGTGCTACCCTTGGTTGCGTCCCTACAATCACCACAAACTCGAACCACGATCTACTCTTTGTGTCTTCCTTGGCTACTCTCTTACTCAAAGTGACTATTTTTGCTACAATCCTCAAACCCAACGCCTATACACTTCCAGACATGTTCAATTTTATAAGTCTTCCTTCCCCTTTGCTTCTCTCTCCTCCTTCACATCCACACTGTCTTTCACCATACCCGATGTCCCATGGTATCCGCCAGTAAACTCTCCGCCTGGCCTCTGATACTCGCCGGCTTATGTCATGACTCCACGGTCGGATTCGTCACCTGCAACAAGTCTCGAACACTCTCCGTCACCTGCACTGTCCTTCAGGAAGCACCATCGGGTACGATTCCTCTTCAATCTGAGTTGAATAATGTTGTTGCAGATCCAAATAGCCCAAATCCACAAAGCCCATGTACAAATGCTCCAAATGCAACTACCCCAACTTCACAAGGGCCAAGTAAAAGTACAAGTGGCCCAAGTGGTGAGCGGTTGGATCCTATTCCTCCAAGTGGGCCATCTCCACTCACGGGCCCATCCTCAGACAATTCAACACCTATGCCTTCGCCCTCAACGTCTGCAACGACACCGTCTTCTCCTGCTATCTCTCCACCACGAAATCAGCATCCCATGGTTACAAGAGCCAAAAATCAAATCTTGAAACCAAATCGAAAATTCTCCTTACTTGCTGATGCTGTCAAGTCGGAAGTTGAACCAGCTACAGTTGCTCAAGCCTTAAAAGATGCTTGATGGCGTGGCTCCATGAGCGCAGAATATAATGCTCAGGTCAGTAATCACACGTGGTCACTTGTTCCTTACAAACCAACAAATAATGTTGTAGGTTCCAGATGGGTTTTTCGCATCAAAAGACTCCTCGATGGTAAGATTGACAAACTCAAGTCTCAATTAGTTGCAAAGGTATTCAACCAACGACCAGGTGTTGACTACACAGAGACTAACAGTTCAGTTATCAAACCTGCCACAGTTCGGTTAGTCCTTGGTCATGCTGTCTCTCATGACTGGCCTCTCCGACAGCTTGATGTGAATAACTCAAGTCTCATGACTGTACTCATATATGTCGATGACATTGTCATTACTGGTAATAATGCGGAAGGACCTTGAAAACCTTACTTACTTTCTTGGCATTGAAGCACTTCGCTCATAGAAAGGTCTCTTACTCACTCAAACCAAATACATCACAGATTTGCTAGCCGAGACAAGTATGCTCACTACGCATCCTGTCACCACTCCAATGGCCACAAACTCGTCTCTTGAACTCAATTCAGGAACTCCACTTGATGATGGAACTAAATACAGGATGGTTGTGGGTAGTCTTCAGTATCTCCTCCTCACACGGCCTGATGTTGCCTTTGTGATAAACAAATTGGCTTAATTTATGCATAAACCTACATATGTTCATTGGCAAGCAGTCAAGAGACTTCTCAGGTATCTTTCGGGAACTCGACATCAAGGTAACTTTTTCAGTTGGCAAAATACACCTTCTCTTCATGCTTATATTGATGTTAACTGGGCTGGTAATAGAGATGATTATACCTACACAAGTGGGAACATTTTTAACCTTGGATCTCATCCTATTACTTGGTCTTCAAAGAAACAAAAAACGGTGGCACGCTCATCAACGGAAGCAGAATATAGAGCTGTGGCAGATGCTGCTTCTGACCTTTGTTGGGTAGCTTACCTCATGAAGACCTTGGCATCACATCCAAAACACAACCGACGATTTACTGTGAGAATATAGGTGCTACCTATTTGTGTGCTAATCTAGTTTTTCACTCCAAGATGAAACATGTAGCCCTCAACTATCACTTCATCCGTAACTTGGTTCAATCTGGTTTTCTCAGGGTATCTCATGTCTCTTCTGCAGACCAATCTGGTTTTACAACTTGTTAATTATAGCCTACATATGTGTATATATCTCTAGCATTCATACCTTCTATATTTGTAATCATCTCTCTGTGTATATGAACCTCACTATACTCTTTCAATGTCTATATATAGAACATTACTCTCGATCTCTATACGATTAATAGGGTTTGAGTCTTATGTCATTCAATTCCGGTGGAGAGGATATTCTCATTATTCTTCAAGGTTTTGATGTCTCTTTCTTATCATGTTGTTTGTTTCTTTATGATATGTCAATTCATATTTGTCTGTTTCTTCTCTCCTTGGTATGGAGATTTTGTACTACTTTAGTTGTATTATGGGATTCGTTTCTGGTGTTACTCGTTTAGGATTCCATTGATGTTCAACATTGTAGATCTTCTATTCTTTCTATTTTCACTTAAGTAATGATTCACTGCTTTTAGGGTTTCTTTCTGTTGAATAGTTTTCTCATGTCGTGTAAAATATTAAGTGTGTGCGAGAGAAAGATAGTGAGACAACACATATGAGTCTGAGCTTGAATTTCATCACCCTAAGAGCACTGAGCTTAAAGAGTGTTATTTGATTCTTTGATTAAGTATCATTGTCCGCATATGTATATCGATTTACAAATTAATATGCTAAAGGTCTCTTGTTTCTTATGCTGAAATGTTTGTTACCGTTCTTGAATATCATTTATTGTTTAAGTTTTAAGAGTTACTAGTTTTTGATAGAAAAAAAATAAGCTAAAGAAATCTGGTGTTTTTGAACAACATAAACAAATATAATTGAGTATAACTTACCAAATGTTTCAGGTAGCTCGTGGCATATATATATATATATATATATATATTATAACAAATTTA